>PVKU01010061.1:36465-55816 GCA_004027475.1 Anoura caudifer | reverse complement strand
ACCCAAATAGACACTTCTGCAAGGAGACCTACAGAGGGCCCAGAGACCTATGAAAGAACACTCAGCATCACTAGACATCAGAGAGATACAGATTAAAACCACAGCAAGATACCACTTCATAATAGTCTGAATGGCCATCATAAACAAATCAATAATCAACAAGTGCTGGCGAGGTTGTGAAGAAAAGGGAACCCTAGTACACTGTTGGTGGGAATGCAGATTGGTGCAGCCACTGTGGAAAGCAGTATGGAATTTCCTAAAAAAAAAAAAAAAAAAAAAAAAACCTGCCTTTTGACCCAGCAATTCCACTGCTAGGATTATATCCTAAGAACCCTGAAACACCAGTCCAAAAGAACCTATGCACCCCAATGTTCATAGCAGCACAATTTACAATAGCCAAGTATTGGAAGTAACCTAGGTACCCATCAGTAAATGAATAGATCAAAAAACTATGGTACATTTACACAATGGAATACTATGCAGCAGAAAGAAAGAAGGAGCTCCTACCCTTCACGACCGCATGGTGGATCTGGAGAGCATTATGCTAAGTGAAATAAGCCAGACAGTGAAAGACAAATACCATATGATCTCACCTATAAGTGGAACCTAATCAACAAAACAAACAAGCAAGCAAAATACAACCAGAGATATTCAAATAAAGAACAAACTGGCAGTAACCAGAGGTGGGGAGGAAGATAACGGGAAAGAAAAGGAAGTATCATCAAGGAATATGATAAAGGACCCACAGACAAACCAAAGGAGGGCAGGAGTGAGGGTAGAAGGTAGGGATCAGTGGGGCAGGGGACAGTGGTGGGGGAAATGGAGACAACTGTACTTGAACAACAATCTTAAAAAAGACTTTTAAATGTTAGCAGTAGGGGAGGTGGCTGCTCAACTCCCAGATCTTGCACCTTCAGCAAACATACATTATATAAGACCCGTGACCCCATCAGTGCATTCACACTGACTAGCAGGGGCCTATATTTTTCAGGCAGTGACCCTGGAGAATTGGTTTCATAAGGTTATCAGTAATTCATTCTCAGGTAATACTTCAGGGAAAAATCTACTGGTGTCTTAAAATTGAAGGATACCTAGACTTTAAACAAAGGCTCTGCAAGGGTCAAATGCTACTTCAGTCTATACCCAGACTATTCTTCCAGGGAAAGTCTAAAACATTCCAGGTAGGTTCACTTTGTTACCTTGCTGAGTTAGAATATTAACATAAAGGGGACAACCTAATGCAGCAGTTGAAAGCATTAGCTTTGAAATCAGGCAGATCTAGATTGGAATCAGCTCTACACTTAGCTTCAGTGTGAAGCTGGGCAAACTCTTTAACCTACCAAAGCCTGGTTTCTTATCTCTAAAAATGGGGATAAAACTTCCTTACAAGATTAAGAATTAAATGAGATAACTATTGAGTATATAGCACTTAAAAAACAACTAACAAATAATATTGCTATTATTGTTATTATTGTATACCCTCCATCTACTATATTCTAAGGTTCTTTGTCAAGGATCCAGATAATCATCACTTTTGAAGCCCCAAACAGCATCACCATCTAAGATTCTGAGACGTAGGCACACGCTCTTGTCTAAAAGCCAGCCCATGGATTTTATCTAGTCTGGGAATCATCCATGATCAGCAGCTCTGAAAGGATGCTTAGAACATGTATTATCTGTTATGATATGATAGCTAATCCTCTAGTTCTGAAGACTAATAGGTGTGTGAGGCAATGAACTCCCTATGGGCAGGAATCAGATGCCCTATTGATCCAGCACCAACCATGTATCTGGAATATAATAGCTGTTCAACAAATATTTAGTGTAATGGGAACCTGGAACTTTCTACCCCTAGCCTATGAGTCTGGAGTTAGTTCATTCAATTCAACACATACTGAGTAACTCCCATGTAGCAAGAGTATGTAGCATGTTCAATGCTAAGAGTACAGAGAAAAGACAAAGTCTTAACCTTAAGAAGCATACACTTTTCAGATGGGTGATCCCTTAGAGCCTACATAAAATTGAGCACCAATCTATTTCTGCTCTGGAGATGATACCATTTCAAATATGTGCTTAGCTCTAGAAACACCGGTCCTCAGCTTCCCTATTTTATCATGAATTAAACCATTACCAGGGCACATGGGGCTTATATATTTCCTAACAGAAACAGAGCCACTGGGGACTTCCAAGTTGGTTAGAACAATATCCTAAGTCAGGTAGAATCTCAACTCCCTCTGATCACCAGCATAACATTTATTATACATTACTCATTTTTTAAATCTCTGGAGAAAAAGGTTAGTAATATTTATATCATTGGTTTGTGATGAAGATTATATAAGATGGTGTATATGATGTCTAATATAGTATTTGGTTCATAGCAAGCATTTAACAGGGTAACAATATTGTCCCAAGTCTAGATCATAAGACAGAGGCAATGTCTGTCATGTTTATTATTTTTATCACAAGCATTTATCAAAGTACCTGGAACATAGTAGGTGCTGAGTATTTATTTATAGCCATGGATGTATTCAGCTTCCCTCTTCTTCCATCTGGAACCTTACAACAAGAATAAGAGTAAAGCCAAGTAAGTTCTGTCAGACACGGTATCGCTATTTAATGGACCTGGGATGGTCAGCCATAACTGAAACAAAACTAGTTCTCAGGGGCACATACCTCCTGGTCAAAATTGGGCTAAGGGACAATATTTGAGTCACAGCTTGGTCATGTGAACAGATTGTGACAGCTGGCCTGCATAATGTTCTCTCACTGTTCCAGAACTTCCTAAGCAAAGGCATCCTAGGTCAGCAGACCTCTGCAGAGTCATGTCCTGGAGGAATGCTCTGGGTGGGACTCCTATGCCCACAGTGGATCCTCTGCCACTTTCCTCCCTCATCCCTGAAGGTGACTATGTCTGTTAAGAACTGGGTTCATATGAGAGCTACAGAGATCTGGTTACAGTGGTTTAACCACTTAAGAGTTTGTTATCAATAAGCAATCTGAAGGTAGCAGCTGCTGTTACTGGTTCCACAGCTCAAAGGTTTCAGGGCCAAGGTCTCTGTGATGCTCTTGGCCTTTTTCTCCTTGTCTCCGGTGTCCAGATACAAAGTCCATATTCCAGGCATGAAAAAGGAGAGAATGGAAAACCCAGAAAGCACAGCATCTGTAGCAGGAAAACAAAAGCATTTCCAGAAATCCCACACTTCACACATCACTGCACAAAATTTCATCAAATAACCTCCCTGGCTATTTGAAACGTGCAGAATTTTTTTTTTTCTATAAGTAATCTTTCTTTGGGGTAAGCAACCAGAAAACTGCCCCCACATTGCTAGGAATAAATGACAGCCAGCAGTTCGTTTTGAAACCTCCATTCTTAATCACCTCCTCTACCAAGCTGTTACAAAACTAGAGAGCTTTTCAATGTTTTCTAAAGCCCAACTATCCTTAAGTCTTTTGAACTGGAGAGCTAGCCAGATCAGTGACAGTCATTCACGTTGGAGAAAGATACTTTTAGGAAATCAGTAGGGCCAGTCTCATCCCCAGTCAGGAAACGCTGCTTCTCTCCCCTCATAAGAAGACAACTCCAGACCAATAGAATAAACTGGAGCAATATTTTTTTCATTATCTTCCAGATCAAGATGGAGATTGAGCTTTGCCCTTCTGCACAGCCAGTCGTGTCAGCTTCACCACAGCCATGTGGCTTTCCAGCAATCGGGAGTCTCCTATACTGATAAATAAGTCCCCGTCACACACATACCATCCTCCTATGGTAAAATTACCTCACAGAGTGCTGATGTCCCCGGTCAGTTTGAAAACACACCTAGAGCAGCCCCTATAATCTCACATGAACCAAACAGCCAAATGATTTTCCATGGGCCTCAGGAAAATCACTTGCAGTGAGAAACCAAAATACAACCTCCACCAACCTTCCCAGATCTCTAAAAGGTTAGTCAATAATTCCATTCTCAATGGAAATTTCCAAACCCATAGCTATGAACTCGTCACTCTCTAAAAGCATAAGTAATAACTTCTTTTACTATATTGAACCGGGCACAAAACAATGCCCTCAGTTCACACTCCCCCTCAGTCCAAATTTCAAGCTGATTCTCAAGACAGATAGTAATAACCACTTTATTTAGGCTAGAGGGCATACAGCCCAGCGACCTTGAGCCTCATCCCCAGCCGCGTGCCCCTGTCACAGAAACAGAGCGCAATAATGAGAAAGACATCACAGAACTGGAAAATAACTATCAAACGCCTACCTTCCTGATCTGAGATCTAGAAGATTTCAATCTAGAAGATTCCTAGTAGGACCTTCAAGCTCTGGTCCTACTTATCTCTGCATCTTCACCTCTTGCTGCTCCCCATTTGGGACTGTTTCCCCAACAAGCCATTCTAACCACTTTACCTATGCATGCTGTTCCCCTGCCTGGAGCACTCCTCCACCTCATTCTCGCCCTCTGACAGGCTAAGTCCTACTTGTTCTTTAGGATATAGCTTGGACATTACTTCTGGGTTAGATATCTTACATATGCATTTCCATTCTATTTCCTAGTCAAGCACTTGTCACATACACAACTATAACACAATTCTCATTTGTCTGCTGGGATCATCCTCCCCTCTCCCCCTCCCCACAGTAAATACCATTAGGGCAGCAGCTTTGTCTGCCTCATCACAGATGCATCCCTCATGCCTGTAACTGTGCCTGACATAATAGGCACTCAGTAGAAGTTCACTGAATGGATGAGTGAAATATCTAAACACAGGTACAGACAGGTGGCCTCATGTTCCCTCTCAGAACTTTCTGACCAGATTTTTCTCCAACTCAGATATCTGGACTCACCCTGCTGCTAAGACTAAGCAGACAAAGAGAAGAAAATACAGAGAATTCAGCACAACCAAGGAAACAACTCATTAGTAGCTTAATTGGTAAAGAGTCAGAGCATCATATTGTACTCTGTTAATCAATGTGCCTGTGTGAGTTTCCTTTTATGTATTCTGATACATAAGTATTCTGATATTATTGTCTTCTTCTGATCAGTTACAGCTGGTTTTGTCCAAAGCAATTTTTAACATCTTGTATAAATTCAACTACCACCATGTCTTCAAAAAGAAATAAGCATACCAAAATGATTGTGGTCCCTGGACAAATCACCGCAGCCTTTTGTCATTAAAATTGAAATAGATGCTATAATGTTAGGAGAACCTCAATAAGCCACAGGGAGAAGAGACGGGGAAAAGCCTAAAATGAGTTGTTTTGCTTTAGATATGAGGCTGTCTCCCACAGGCAGAACAAGTCGAGCTCAATCAAAATCTCCATTCCAGTGTGTTAATCTTGTCCCCACCAGACTGCAGGGACACCTGGGGATGTGGAGTCATATCCTCCACTCTCTTTTCTCCTTCAAAAAACACAAATAACAACACAGTGAATATTAAACTCTCCCCTCGAAAGCCTGTCATAACCCAAGGTCAAACACTCTCTAAACACTATCCATACTCTACTTGTCCCTGAAGACGTAAGTGTGTGTGTCTGTAGTCACAACCAGCTATAAACTCCTAGAAGAGGTCCTCACAGCACCCAGCCATCCAGTGTATTGCTGTTTCTATGTCACAATTTTTTGGGGGGGCTAGGGGCGGGGGAAGCAGGTGGTTGATAAAGATAACTGAAATGTTGAGCATTTAATTAGAGCTCAGCAAATATTTCTTATTGTTTAATTGATGTTTAATTCTATGACATCAACAATGTTAAATTCTAATAATAACTATGCTTTTCATTATTTTCTCCCAAAACCTTAGGACTGTTTTGCCCCAGTGTAGCTTGAGTGTTTTTAAATAGTTATCGGATTGCTTCAAAATTCCATTAACTTTCACTTTTTATCTATTGTGCTCATTCTTTTTATCCATGAAATTTGACTAATGGAAATTGATTTCTTTCTCCTAAGTGTCTTTTTTTTTTTTTTTTTTTTGCCACATCTAACCCACATCCTCTGTTGCTAGCCCATAGGTTTTGAGGCAGTCATTTCTGGTGTTAAATTAATTAATTATGCTTATATTTCTCATACTTGAGGAATATTGCTTTGCATCTTTCTGGAAGTATTTAATCTATAATATTATGTTCCATTCCAGGGGAATTTTCACTTTTTTTTTTTTAGCATAAACTCAAAAGAGATTATCACTATCTCATTCATTGAACATTCCAATGCCCCTTATGCTCCAGGTCTTTTGGGCGTCTGTTACTCTGATCTTTTATTGCAATGACCTAGGGATCCTTCATTACATAAATAGGCTTTTGTACTACTCAGTGTGCAAAGAAGAGACCTTGGGTATGCTTGTGTTTGGTCACTCCTACCTGCTGTTAACTCTCTGTGACCATAGCAAATCACTGGACCTCTTTGAACTTCAGTTTCTTCATCTGTTCCTGAGTCATGGGGTTGTTAGAAGGTTTGTATAAGAAAGTGTTTGAAAAAATTCAAAGAAAGGTACCTACCACAGAATAAGGACTTAAATATGGGTTCATTATCTTTCCTAATCATCTTCCTAAGGTTCTCTTTTCTTCCTATTCCTGTTCTATACCCTAGGGGCCTTGTTGTCAGACTAGCTTATGATCCTTTAATAGGGTACTTTTGATAAGAGACTCTGTCAGCCTGAAAGTAAACTTATCCAAAAGAAATGAATTTTGGGCATCAGGAGCAGTAATAGAAGAGAATTCTGGGTCAGCAGAGCCTCCGGGTCCCATCACACCACTTGGCTTTGGACTGTGGTTTCTTCCTTCACCCAAGGGTCTACCCTCTGAGCTCACTTTGACTCAAGCAAAAAGAAAACCAAAAGTTGAGTTTTTCAGAATATTTGAAATTAGATGAATCACTTGCTAACAGTGCTACCTCCTTCTCAATGTTGGCCACGGGGTTCTATATCACTCTAATGAGAAGAGAACAGCATAAAATATCATTTAAAAATCAAAGGCATTGTAGAGTCTCTGAAGCAGGTGTCACACTGGCTATTGGCACATTCTTGTTCCCGAAGTCCCATTCTGTTGAAAGCTTTGTAACAATGTAATTTGAAATTTAGCAACAAGATAAAATGATGGGTGTAATTCAGGTATATCTTGCAGCTTTCCAGTTCTCCTAGAAAGTGGGGATTTTCTACCAGGAGTTTAAAATACTTCTTACTTTTATTAAGTGTCAGTTCTGCTGTTCAGCAGTAATTAAACAGAAAGGAAAATGTCAAGAATGATACATTACTATGATAGGTTTATTCTTTCCTTTCTCTTCAGAAACTAGTCAGCCCTATATCATGAGATTCTAAAATATTAACTTTGAGGGTATTGAAGGAGAAAGCCTTCCTGCTATGTTATTTTCAATAAATGATGTCTCAAATCCATGTAAATTGTGAAGTGTGTGGTTTAAATGCGATCCATGGTGTCTGAATACCCCACATTTCTTAGATTTCATTTATAGCCACTTGACCCTGGAGAAGTTACTGCTGAAACAGGCACATGTGGCCTGGTTGGCTCTAGGAAAACGGGAAATAACTTTATATTTCAATATTCAACATAGGGAATAAACTGGAGGTTAGTGAATATTTTTCTGAATAAAGTCAATCATTATCAAAGCTTTTAGGAGACAAATTTCCAAGTGCCTCTGGCATTCCCACTGAATCCAAATACAGCCGTGGGGATCATGAGGAAGAGCATTAAAAGCAAATTACTTTTTCTGAGTTATATTTCAGTCTGTAAATCTCATCATTGGAGATCATCAAATTTCCAGCTTATTTTTCAAATGAATAGAAGTTAAGATAATATAAGCAAGGTGAAGGTAGGGAGCAATTTAAAGACCTCAACAATTGATTATATTTGGATGACTATATCCAATGGTAATGAGGTAGGCATGAAATTTGGAAATGTAGTTTTTAAATAAACAGTGTGTATTAGTCCAGGTTCTCCATAGAAAGAGAACCAAAAGAAATATATATATTTGTATATCTACATTTATATCTAACTCTAGCTATATGTAAATATCTGGATAGATGGAGATTTACAATATTATGAGGAATTGGTTCACACAATTATAGAAGTTATGTCCCACAATCTGCCGTCTACAAACTAAAAACCCGGGAAAGCCTGAAAGTCTGAGAACCAGAATGCCAGCACTTTCACTGCATACAGAGGAATAATCAGAAAATTAGTTATGACAAGTAAACGAGCAGAGAATAATAGCCCTAGAGATATGCTTATAATAGCTAACATTAATTAAACATTTACTATATACATAGTTCTGTTCATGTTTATACTCGCATTTTATATTCACAGCAACCCATTTTTCAGGTGAGTGGTCTGAGACCCAGAAAGGTCAGGTAGCCTACTCAGTGGCAGGCACCCAGCCCGTAAGTAGGTAAGGAGGACTGACAAGAGCCACTGCCCTTAATCCCAGTTCAGTGATCCCTCTCATTGCATGAGGAGCAAGGATTATACCCAAGAAATCATGGTGTGAAGCGTAACAGAGGGAAGTAGCAGAAGAATAAACTCTAAGAAGTCTTACCAGATTTATTATAATACTTGATTAAAATGTTAACATGAATTAAAGCTCATTTTTTAGGTTCTTCCTACAAAGTTGCAATTTAATACCATGCTAAAAAAGAAAAAAAAAATAGCTAACAATTAAGTGGTTCACTTCTGTAAGAGACAACCATTCTTTTAGGCAAATAGCTTGTAAAACTAGATTTAAGGATATTTCAGCCTTTGGAAATAAAAGAATGTTAAGCACAGAGGACCTGCACTTCAAACTTCATTGTTTTTTTTCAAATCTACATCACTCCTTTCAACCATAAAATTCAGAGTTTATAGAGTTAGAGTCTAAAAGCTTGCCATATTACTATGCATGTATTTTTATTATGCAGTTAAAAACAAGATTATAAAAATAAACATTTTATGTTCTATTCAAATCAAATTTTCTAAGTAATCCTCTCAGTAAAAGAGGAAAAAATTTACACACTTTTTTTTTAATAGTACAGCTTACCTAAAATAGCAAGTCAGATATAGGGTTAAGTGCTTGTGAATTTATGCTCCTTTTCAACAAAAATTAATTGGAATAACTCCACTCCGTCAGCACTAATTTCTAGCATTCTTTCCCCCTATTTCTTCTCCAGTTCTCCCCTCTCTCTTTCTCTCTATTCCTGAAAATCCTTTATCAACAATTCCATTGTATCAACAATTAACATGATACTCCAGCCCATAAGGATCAATCACTTTTTGCCTCTGCTCAAGGGTAAAGCAATCTGCTGATCTTCTGGCATTGTTCTATAATGTGTCAGGCAGACCCTAAGAGGTTCCCCCATGATTCCCACCTCCTGGTGTTCGTGCCTTTGTGTGATTCCCTCTCCCTTGAGTGTGGGCAGGAACTGTGACTTGCTTCTACCCCATAGAATATGGCAAAGGTGATGGGATGCTACTCTTTTGGTGACATTAAATTACATAATCCACTTTGCCAGCAACCTCACTCTAGAAATTCTCTTTGCTCATTTGGTGAATTAAGAGCCACGTTGGAAAGTCCATGGAAGGGGACCTCTAGGAATGATGGGCCACCCCCGGGAATGGAAGATGGCCTCCAGGTGATAGCTGTAAAGAAGCTGGGCCTTCATTCCTACCAACACGAGGAAATGAGTTCTGCCAACAACCTGAGTGAGCTTAGAAGTGTTTTCTTTCCCAGTCATATCTCTGAATGGAAAGATTACCTGGCCAACATCTTTATTACAGCCTTATGGGACCCTAAGGAGTGGACCTACTTAAGTTATATCCAGACTCCTAACCTGTAGAAATTGTGTGTTGTTTTAAGTCACTAAATTTGTGGTTAATTTGTTATGCAACATAAGAAAACTTGTACATATGTCTTCCTCTGAACTCCTCAACCCAAATACCTCACAACCAAAAAATCTCCCTTCTAACTTTCTTACTTGCTTGACTTCATAGAACCCTCCAGATCCTAACTCCCCTGCTTCTGGTCTATGTATTAACTTCCTCAGAGATGGCAGCTTTCCATGTTCAACCTAGAATCCATAGTTTATCTTTTCATCTATTTTCTTGTCAATATCGTCAACACCCTCTGCCATTTTCTTCCATAACAAATACCTGGCAATTCCCCAGAGCTGAATAAATCCAGCTATTTTCCCTCTCCACTCTCACCTTGTGGTGACTGAGAAAATCATTCAAGTGTACAAATCAGTGATACTGAAAATTCATGGGCAAAAAACTATCGGCTTAATTACAAATAATGTATGTGCACATTGCAAAAAAATAAAAAGTAAAACAGTGATGGACAAAGTTCTAGATGTGAATTTAAATAAGAACTCTCCACTGGTGAATGATGCATTAAAAGGTAATTTTCTCAATATTTAGGTAATGCCATTTCAACTATATTGTTAAGCCCTATAAACAATCACTCAGTCACTGCTGAGGTAGACAGGAAAGGTACACAGGAAATGGGGAGTCCAAGAATTCTTCCTTGTGATTCAGTAGAAGTTGTGTTATAGGTTTTCTGTTCTCATTTCAGAAACAGTAATATTCTTCATGGTATTTGGTGCAAAAAGCTATTCTGATGTCCTAATTTGCTTTGAGTGAAGGTATTGTTGGTTAGAAAGCTAGTGGCGCTAAGGGTAGCATGGAATTGTTTTAATGGTTTGCAGTCCTTGGGAGAATGGAAGGCAGAGCTAAACATCTTGTCAAATGTATTAGATTGATTATTTTTGCAACTGTCCTTGTCATGTACTAGTAAAAACTCTCAACTGCTTTTTCCTCCACAGATGTTCCAAAATGCATCATTTCTATATATTTTTTCATATACAGAGAATCCAGAAAGCAGGTAAATAGTATTATTTTAATGGATTATACCAGTTTTACAATATTAATTAGCCACTAATTAAATACAATTACATTAAATAATTAGCATTGTATATTAAGAACAGTTATTTTCATCTGAGAGCTCGTATTTTTTCAATTCTAAGGGTAATGTAATCTTAAAATAAGTAAAAATTTTGTATTTTGTTTATATTTTTAAGTATGGAAGGGAATTTTCTACTTTTTAATTTTTGCTTCTCTAAAATATCAACTTATTTTCTCTTCTAGCTTTAGCATTTTCTGTTTTATTTTTTCTCTCTTCCTTTTTTTTCTAACAACAATTTCACAAAGATAGCCCTAGGATATCCAAATCTGGATCCAAAAAATAAGTTTTATTCTCCTTTTTATAGGAATTATGTTTAGTTGATAGTGGCCCATAAAATAGTGTTTAAAAATGAATACAGTATTTATTTATTCATCACTTCATAGCAAGCTTTTAGCAAAGCTATGCATTCACTTTGGTTATGTGCCTGCCAGATTCTACGAAGCAGATGAAGTTAATCGTAAGTTTCTTTTATTCCCTGTCTACCCTCTTCCCATCCTTTCAGCAACCACCTCCTTGTATCAAAGGAAAAAAATGCTGTGTGACAGGTAGTTACCAGCTGTGGTTCCTTTTCATAAGAACCCACTGTCAACAAAAGTCTACCGAATGCTTAATATATGGGAGACGTTGGGCTAGTGGAGCTGCATTTCTTATTGTGTCCTTACCTCGTCCTTGGAGTTGCTTCCCTCCATGCATTGTGCTTCACTGACTTGGGCTGGTTAACTACTCACCATTCGGGTTTCAAGTGGATCAACCCTTCTTCTGGGAAGCTGTTCTTGACTGACCTCAGTGCCCCTCCCAAGGGATCCCTTAGCACTTTTATTCTATTGTATCACTCTGTGTTACAGTTATCTGTCCTCTTTGTGACCACACTTAGACTGTTAGAATCTTTCCAGTTGGGTTTCCCTGATCCCTAGCAGAGGACCTAACATGGCAATAGGGCTGAACAACATGGGGTCAGAGAGGGAGGGCAGCTCCAGTGCTGTAGGAATCAAAGAGGTAATAGATTAATTTTCCTGGGAGGATTATAGAGGGCTCGGTGACTTATGAAGGACTTAGTAGCATAGATAGAATTTGGAAAGAAGGCATTTCAAACATAAAGAAATGTTGAGCCAATAATGATTGGCTCTGTGAAAATCATGGGACATATTGTAGATTGAAACCAGAATGCTGAGTGAAGGCATCCTGGCTTGATTTTCTATGGTCAAATAGATTTTTTAAAATAGATTGGGGCAAAAACCAAACAAAAGTAAAATTTATCAACTCCTGGCTTCCATTTAAGATGCTTGTTGTCCATATACATTCTCATACTTCTTTTACTAACCTGATCTATCTATTCAAAATGACCTTGCATCCAAATGCTGAATATCCAGATCTTAGCTAGGCAACAAGGTCCATGTATGTGTCAACTCCTGCATAAAACCAATACTATTCATGGCGATGATGATGATGATGATGATGATAACTGGTAATTATTAAAAACCTATTGGATCCCAGAAACTATTTTAGGCACATTAAGCATTCTTCTAAGTAATGTTATCAAGCCCAAAATACAGACATTTTAACCTCCATTTTACAAAGTGGGAGATAGAACTCTCCAGGTTAAATAGGAACACAGCCAGGGTTCAAACCAAGGTCCATTACCTTCAGTGCTTACACCCTCTCTACCATGCCAACTGCTTCCTGGCTTTCCTTCTTCTGGAGCCCCATGACACCTTATCCATGTCTCAATCACAGCAACTGTCATGTCTCTCTTGTAATTATTTTTGTGCCATACTAATACCCCCTTCTTCAGTGAGCTCCTTACCTTGAACATCTTGTGTGACCCCCACAAAACACCAAGCAGGACATAAATTATCCAATGTGGTCAATAAATGGTTTTGAATGAAAATATTCTAAAGGTCATTTTGACTAAGATCTCAAATTTAGCTGCATTAATGAGATGCATGAAATCAGCTTGCTTGAGTTATTAAAGTTAAGCTCTCCTAAACTATTTTTGTTGTTGTTGAGAGAGAGAGAGAGAGAGAGAGAGAGAGAGAGAGGAAGGGGAGGGGAGGGGAGGGAAGGGAAGGGAGGAAGAAAGAATAAAGGAAGAAAAGGAGGGAGGGAGCAAGGGAAAATCCTGTGAAAATGTGTTGCATTATCTTTAGTCACACAGGCTTAGGGAGAAATCATCTTTTATTCTTATTCAGAGAGAGAGGCTTATCCAATGTCTTTCTTCAAAAAGGTTTTGGCTTTCACAAGCCTCCTCTGCAGTTTTTGAAAAGAAACCTTGGCTAGTAACCAACACTCTGATTTCATAAATATAACCAGGAGTAATTGATGATTCTTCCTTCCATACAGGCAGGGATAAATAATTCTTACCCTATAATATATACACAAATTCAAAGCCTCTTAAGTGACCTGCATGCTTAACTTTTCCTCTTTGAAAATTTAAATAAAACAATAGAATTTAACCAAATTGACTACATAGCCCAGTTTAAGATTCATTCATCACAGAAAAATTAGTCAATTTAGTTTCATCAATAGAGCCCCTTGCAGTTGTCAACAGAAATAGCTTTGCATATGATTACAGAGTCAGATTTTAGTCATTTCAGCATTAGTTCATATATAGTCTGTTTCCCTTTGGAATACATAAGCAAGATAAAATGTATGAAATAAAAATCCAAAGGAAAGAAAGCAGGTTGGATACAGAGAAAAACATTTTATTGTTATACTATCTTAAGGCAGTATGTGTGTGAATGCATGCATGCATATGAGAGAGAGAGAGAGAGAGAGAGAGAGAGAGAGAGAGAGAGAGCGAGTATGAGAGCACAAGCACTCTCGCTCCTTGGATCCTGAGAAGCTGATCTGAACAAGGAGCTAGCTTTGAAGTAAAACATACATAAGACAGCTTCAGAGGTAGAAGGAAGCTGTAACAGTAGCTTTTGCATATTCAAGATCAAATCAAAATATGTTCATACTTTTTTAGTCTTTGACTTTCCAACATTTTTGATGAATGTATATTCATAGTAGCGATCTCACTGTATAAAGTTATGTAATTAATTACACAATTTATAATTCCAATCCAGTATCCCATCATGCCTATTTCCTCTGTGATCAGATATAGCCAGCCAAAAAGAAATGACAAGTTAAGGAAATTCACACAAGTTTTTCTTTTGGTCTTAACAGCACATGCCATGGTTCAGTCTCAATTCCCTTTTGTCAGCGAAGGAAGAACTCTACCCTAAACGTGTACCCTAAATGCACGGTCAGGATACATACGAACATGTCAGAAAGGTCTGATCACTCCATGACTGAGGGCTTGTGGACTTTCTTATGTGGTAGGATGGAATGAAACCCTCCTCCTTGATAATACAGGAGCAATGTGGCTGTCCGAGAGAAATGCGATGTGTGAGCCACCACCATCCTGTGTAGCTCCAACTCAGACATTTGCTGTAAACTCTGTGGGAGCCTTTCTAATGAAAACCAGGTCAGGAAGGGGCAAATATGCTTTAATTTAACCAGGTTGGATTTCTTATTTTGCAAGAAGTGCCAAAGACATAAGAGGAATATTTATTCCTTCATGGACCAGACTGTGTAGTCTTCAGAAGAAAATTAATTCTTGCTGCATTACATATTTAGCTCTAGGTAAATCACGACCTGCCACATCAAGAGTAGAGAGTTAACTGGGGTGAAGGCACTAACTATTTATTATCCACCTCAACTAAAGCCCACAGTTTCTTCTCTTTTTTCTGTGGAACAAATAACCAAAAATTAACATAATAATGAAAACATAATCAGATCATTCCATTTCTACCCAGTCAATACTTAAGGAGACAGAGTTTACAGGACACCAAAAGAAATTTGGGAGAGGACTATGTTATCCTGTGAGGAAGGTATGCAAACTCTGAGGAGGGAATGGGTGGGGTACAAAGATACCAGAAAAGAATGAACTGGAAGATAAGCCTGCTTGGAAATATCAATAGAGTCAAGGAACAAAGTGAGCTTTTGTACTGCTGTTTGGACAGGGAAGTGAGTTGTCTAATTTCTGGTCCTATACTGCTCTGGAGTAACCACAGAGGCCTTGTTAAAGCCCCCACCAGAGTTTGATGTGATGTTAGTCTGGAGGGAAAATGGCCAGCACCCGAGAGGGGGTGCAGTGAGGTTGGGGAGACAGTAGGTGGGCAGTGGCAGCCTCAGCCCTTATTCATCTGACAGGCACTGGTCTGCCCTTCACAATTTCCACTCCGGGAGGATTTCCAACCTGCGGATTACTTCTCTGCAGTGATTATAAATTTAATTCCCTGACATCTATGACCCAGAGCATGGTGAGATAGCCTCATAAGGGACAGGAAAGGAAGAGAGGCTGGACCTAGATAGGACATAAAGTTACACCCAGAGAGACACCTCTTAAGTCCCCTATGCCTGAGAAAGATGTTCCCCAAAGAATCATCTTTCATCAATATTTCTGAACTCTTTTTCCCTAGGAACACAGCTCCTTTTTTAGGGGGAAAAAAATGATGTGACCTACTTGAAGGATAATCAGGAAGCAAGAATTTTTCAAAAACTCTTCTAGACCTTTTTAAAGCTAAAGAGGGAAGGCGTCCCTCTTTCACTGGTAGGCTTGAAAATTTATATCCCACTCCTTCATCTGAGCCAAAAGTCTCTGTGCCCTCCATTGCATCCCACCCATCTGTTCTAAGAAGCCAGAGTCAAGCAGCACCATCCGCCTTGCAGGCTCCCTTTCCGTCCTCTCCTCTCTGGGGTTTCATGCCTTTCTGGAGCCCTAGGTCAAGTCTCCAGCTCACATCCCCTCAACAAGAACCAGGACCCAGCAGCTATTTGCAGGGCACCAGCATCGACTAGAAGATACTTCTGTTATTACCAATTTAAGCATCACTCATTATCCGATGATGGATGTATATTGGTAGAAAACCACTATTATCCATTACTTATTAACAACATGAGAGCACAATATTTGAAAGAAAGTTTAAAGAAACAAAATATCCAAGGTACAGCTCATATGCTTAGCATATTAATATAAATTAATTTTAATCATCATGGAACTTAAGCCAATCTTGATTTCATCTTTTCTGTAGGACAAAGGCCTCAGTTCCATGCTCACTTCAGTGTGGGAGCACTTCTGTGATCCCTGGAGTTTATTCTTGAAGTACTCTGCCGACCTCCCCAACCCTTGTCGCAAGCCATCTGGGGCAGTACGTTTGTTAATTTTTTATCAATATGTGGCTGGAAGGGTGCATTGTTACTTTGACATGTGATCATTTAAAAACAATTATTTTCTGCTCCTCTTCTGCCCCTTTAACCTTTTCCAAACCAAAAACAGCAATATATTCCCAATGGGAACACCTGGGTTCTTCCTTATAACTCCAGGTTCCTGCTCTTTGCATTATACTAGAAAGACCTGAATCACTGAGTCACTGGAATGCATTTCTTCATTTGTTCTAATGAATTTGGGGCTGATTGCTAGTAGAAGAGCAGCAAAACTACCCAATGCTGAATACAAGTCATAAAAATGTAATAACTCCTTGTTTCCTTTCACATCTTTACTCCATTTCAGTAGTAAATTTCAAAATCCAAGTGTTCTGCATTAACCAGAAAAGACCTGATTCGTATGGCAGGGACACAAAACCCCAACAGCTGCTCTCATTTCTTCTAAAATACACTTACTTTGTCTCCCCTGTATCTTACTCCATCATAACTTACCTATCCCATAATAAATCCTTAAGCTATATGCAATTCTAGTATTTTAGGTGCACATAATAACATTTTCCCCTGGTATCTGTAAATACTTGCATCTGTATCAGTGTTTTATAGTTTGGATATTTACAAAGAACAAAGAAATACAAAATATTTCCCTCTGCATGGAGGTTAGCAGAGTAACACATGTAAAATGGCATTTAATTAATGGATTTCTGTCATAATAAGAATCAAGATCATCCATCTAGTGTTCTTTCCATTAGCCTATACTGCCCCATTTATAATCATTATGTGTTTCAGGAAAGGAACAATCTCTCTATTTCCATGACTGACTACTCAGGGATATTTGCCTGTCAATATAATAACTGTGAAGTAATGTTAACATTCTCACAGTTAGATTTAATGCTATGTGGACATATATAGATCGAAGATATGGATCCTGTCAAAACCAATGGATTGACTCAAGAAACATTAGTGATACACTAGACCAGGACACCAGGGGACAGTAGTCACAATGATACAGAACTGACAGACAAAGTGTGCAGATCCAGTCTACTGTGGGCACAGTGAGGCAGTATGAATGCAAGATAGCCTCTTTGTCAGGTGTCCTTCAAACACAAATGCATGGGAGTCATAATAATGATGAGAGTGCATCAGAGTTACAGCTCAGGTCTATGATCATTAACTTCAACATGCCACAAAAGAAATTGATTACTTTGGAATCCTTCACCATGTCATTATACGGAATTTTGCTTTGGGGAGCTGAAACCTCAGATCTTGCCCTGAAAATGCCCAACAGGGACAGTCTCTTCCCTAATAGTCCTGCTTATTCTGGGGATAGTGAAGCTCAGTCAGAGCTCCTGATTCAATGAGAAGTTTTCCTGGAAAATAGACCATGTGTAATTAAAAACATAAAATGTTTACTACCATGTAAACTTCCCTCCCTACCACTGCCCTGGCCCAAGTTCCCCACATAGAGGGTGAACTGACCATTCCTTGGGATCAGAAGTAAGGAAAGAGCAGTGGAGATGCTTGCATCTGCACCACAGAGACAGATAATATAAAACTTTAATTAACTAAAACTCAGCTGGGTGATCCCTCACTTACCAATTTTTTTCTACTTCCTGACCTCATGGTCCACCTCAGAAATTACTTTAAGCACAGGAGTGGTAAGTACACTCAAAGACATAGTTTAGCTTTTTAAACTAACACATCAGGGAGTACATTCTGGGATCTGTGCACCTTTGGCCTAACCTCATTCACATTTTCTATTTCTACATTGAACATTTATGTTCAGGTCAATGACACCAAAGTGTTGCCAGACATTCAATCTTCAAAAAAATATTCAACGTTAGTCATGAAACTCTACTTTCAAATTTAAAACAACCATTTTTAGTCTCTTTGTAAGCAAAAATTTTAATAAACCAAGAGTTCATTCTTGCAGAATTCTTATTGATCACTGCATTACTTTACAAATATTTGGAAATTATCCAATCTTTGGCATAATCCATGTGTCTCTTTGCCTTCATTTGAATAATCAAAAATTGTTTGCATCTAAAAATGAACTTGAGCCCCAGCTGGTGTGACTCAGTGGACCGAGTGCCAGCCTACGAACCAACGGGTCTCAGGTTCAATTCCCAGTCAGAGCACATGTCTGGGTTGCAGGCCAGGTCCCCAGTAGGGGGTGTGTGAGAGGCAACCACACATTGATGTTTCCCTCTCTCTCCCCCTCCTTTCTCTTCTCTCTAAAAATAAATACATAAAATATTTTAAAAAATAAAAATGAACTTGTATGATTTTGAATAAATAGTTAATATATGAGTGGCTTCTGTTTTCAGGAATTTTGTGCTCAAATCCCAAAGAGAAAAAAACTCTCAAAAGGTGCTCTTCAATAATGAGTTCCAAATCCAATATTTCCTTTCAGAGTCTACTTTTTTTAAATGACTGTCCCACTCAGCCAATCCTTGAAGAATCTCCATAAATGCTTAAATAATATTTTTCAGTCCAAACTTCATCAGCATACTAAATATTGGCTTTGAATAAAAAGCAGTGTGAGAATTGATTGAGATTTTAAATGGTAAAATAATATGAAATGAAAAGCTATGGTTATCAAAACAACCACCATCAGTAATCCTATCTATTGTGTGCTTAGTATGTGCCACTTCTGTGCTCTCTAATATGTATTATCAACCAATGAGCCTCATTTCATAAACCATATACAATCATCAGACATGTCAATGTATAAGCACAGCTTAGGTATACCATTAGGGGAAAGCAGAACATACTGAAACCCTCAATTAACTAAACTTTTTCTGCACTATACTTTCATGAGAGAAGCCATTCACAGGAAAACTCAAGGGTGAACACTTTAAAATCCATTAAATCCTAGGGCTTCATGCACATTAAGGCCAAACACCTACATCAGTGGTTCTTAATCATTTTTCAGCAATAGAAAGTTTTTTCTCCAAATAAAACAAGAAGAAAGGAACTAGACAGTAAAGGTGAGGCATGTGCAGGGGAGAGAGGGGAAAGGAATTTGTTTCACAGCTTTCTCCACTTCTATGCTATAAACCAGTCAGATAAAGCTGGAATATGTTGTGGTATCAAGAAATCCCAAAATCTCAGTGGCTTAAAATAGCAAATTTTACATTTTACCTACCTAGGCTAAAAAGGCTCCATTTGGGGGGGGGGGGCGGTTGGTTGTTTGGTTTGGTTTGGTTTGG
>PVKU01010061.1:0-36365 GCA_004027475.1 Anoura caudifer | reverse complement strand
TTCGCTGCCTGGCTTATTTCACTTAGCATAATGCTCTCCAGTTCCATCCATGCTGTCACGAAGGGTAGGAGCTCCTTTCTTTCTACGGCATAGAATTCCATTGTGTAAATGTACCATAGTTTTTTGATCCATTCATTTACTGATGGGCACCTAGGTTGCTTCCAACACTTGGCTATTGTAAATTGTGCTGCTATGAACATTGGGGTGCATAGGTTCTTTTGGACTGGTGTTTCAGGGTTCTTAGGATATAATCCTAACTGTGGGATTGCTGGGTCAAAAGGCAGATCCATTTTTAATTTTCTTAGAAAATTCCATACTGCTTTCCATAGTGGTTGTACCAGTCTGAAATCTCACCAACAGTGCACTAGGGTCGCCTTTTTTCCACAACCTCTCCAACACTTGTTGGTTGTTGCTTTGTTTATGATGGCCATTCTGACTGGTGTGAAGTAGTATTTCATTGTGGTTAATTGAGCATCTTTTCATGTGTCTCTGGATCCTCTGTATGTCCTCCTTGGAGAAGTGTCTGTTCAAGTCCTTTGCCCATTTTTTAATTGGGTTGTTTGTCTTCTTAGAGTGGAGTCGTGTAAGTTCTTTATATATTTTGGAGATTAAACCCTGTGTGAGGTATCATCGGAAAATATGTTTTCCCATAGAGTCAGTTCTCTTTTTATTTTAATACTGTTTTCTTTAGCCATGCAGAAGCTTTTTATTTTGAGGAGATCCCATTTGTTTATTCTTTCCTTTATGTCCCTTGCTTTAGGGGACATATCAGTAAAAATGATGCTGCGTGAAATATCTGAGATTTTCCTGCCTATGTTTTCCTCTAGGACTTTAATGGTGTCACGGCTTATATTTAAATCTTTTATCCACCTTGAATTGATTTTTGTGTATGGGGTAAGTTGGTGCTCAAGTTTCATTTTTTTGCATGTAGCTGTCCAGTTCTCCCAACACCACTTGCTGAAGAGGCTATTCTTACTCCATTTTATATTGCTGTCCCCTTTGTCAAATATTAATTAACCATAGAGACTTGGGTTTATTTCTGGGCTCTCTGTTCTGTTCCACTGGTCCATGTGCCTGTTTTTATGCCACTACCAGGCTGTTTTGATTACAGTGGCCTTGTAATACAGTTTGGTATCAGGTATTGTGATCCCTCCTACTTTGCTCTTATTTCTCAAAACTGCTGCAGCTATTCAGGGTTGTTTGTGGTTCCATATAAATTTTTGAAGTGTTTGTTCTATGTCTGTGAAATATGCTATTGGTACTTTAATAGGTATTGCATTGAATTTGTAGATTGCTTTGGGTAGTATGGACATTTTGATGATGTTGATTCTTCCAATCCATGAACATGGTATATGTTTCCATTTGTTTGTGTCTTCCTTGATTTCTTTCTTCAGTGTTGAGTTGTTTTCTGCATACAGGTCTTTTACCTCCCTGGTTAGGTTTATTCCTAGGTATTTTATTTTTCTTTTTGCTATAATGAATGGGATTTTTTTCTTGACTTCTGCTTCTGCTGTTTCATTGTTGGTATACAAAAGTGCCTTTGATTTCTGGATATTGACTTTGTATCCTGCTGGTTGGCCAAATTCATTTATTAGGTCGAGCAGCTTTTTGGCTGAGTCTATAGGATTTTCTACATACACTATCATGTCATCTGCAAACAATGATAGTTTTGTTTCCTCCTTTCCAATTTGGATGCCTTTTATTTCCTTTACTTGTCTAATTGCTGTAGCTAAGAGTTCCAATACTATATTGAATAGAAGTGGTGAAATTGGACAACCTTGTCTTGCTCCTGATATTAATGAAAAAGATTTTAGTTTTTGCCCATTGAGTATGATGTTGACTGTAGGTCTCTCATATATTGCTTTTATTATGTTGATGAATGCTCCCTCTATTCTCACTTTGCTGAGTGTTTTTATCATAAATGGGTGTTGTGCCTTATCAAATGCTTTTTCTGCATCTATTGATATGATGATGTGGTTTTTGTCTTTGCTTTTGTTTATATGATGTAGCACATTTACTGATTTGCGAATATTGAACCATCCTTGCATTCCTGGGATGAATCCCACTTGGTCATGGTGTATGATCTTTTTAATGTATTGTTGCATGCAGTTTGCATATATTTTGTTGAGGATTTTAGCATCTATGTTCATCAGCGATATGGGCCTGAAGTTTTCTTTCTTTGTTGTGTCTTTATCTGGTTTTGGGATTAGGATGATGCTGGCTTCATAAAAAGTGTTTGGGAGTCTTCCATCATTTTGGATTTTTTCGAATAGTCTGTGAAGGATAAGGGTTAGCTCTTCCTTAAATGCTTTGTAAAATTCTCCTGTGAAGCCATCCAATCCAGGGCTTTTGTGTGTCGAGAGTTTTTTGATTACTGCTTCAATTTCATCTGCTGTTATTGATCTGTTCAGGCCTTCTGCTTCTTCTTCATTCAGTTTTGGAAGATTATATTTTTCTAGAAACTTGTCCATTTCACCTAAGTTTTCAAATTTCTTGGCATATAGTTCTTCATAGTAATTTCTTACAATCCTTTGTACTTCTGTGGTGTCAGTTGTAATCTCTCCTCTTTCATTTCTGATTGTGTTTATTTGGGTCCTTTCTCTTTTTTTCTTGATGAACCTGCTTGAAGGCTTGTCGATTTTGTTTATGTTTTCAAAGAACCAGCTCCTGGATTCATTGATCCTTAGAATTGTGCTTTTAGTCTCTATGTCATTTAATTCTGCTCTGATCTTGGTTATTTCCTTCCTTCTACTTGCTCTGGGCTGTCTTTACTGTTGTTCCTCAAGTTCTTATAGGCGTAGGGTTAGGTTGTTTGTTTAAAATGTTTCTATCTTTTTTAGGTAGGCCTGTATTGCTATGAACTTCCCTCTGAGGACTGCCTTCACTGTGTCCCATAAGTTTTGGGTCATTGTGAGTTCATTTTCATTTGTTTCCAGAAACTTCCCTAATTTCATTCTTGACCCACTCATTGTTTAATAGCATGCTATTCAATCTACATGATTTTGAGTGTTTTGGGTTTTTCCCCTTGGGGTTGGTTTCTAGTTTCAGTCCCTTGTGGTTGGAGAAAATGCTTGGTATGATTTCAATTTTCTTGAATTTGTTGAGGCTTGTTTTGTATCCTATCATGTGGTCTATCTTTGAAAATGTTCCATGTGCACTTTAAAAGAATGTGTATTTAGTTTCTTTGGGATGAAGGGCTCTATATATATCAGTTAAGTCCATTTCATCTAGAGTGTTGTTCAATGCCACAATATCTTTGTTGATATTTTGTTTAGAAGACCCGCCATTTTTTACAGTGGGATGTTAAAATCCCCTACTATGAGTTTGTTGCTGTCAATATCTTTCTTGAAGTCCTTTAAGATTTTCTTGATGTATTTGGGTGCTCCTATGTTGGGTGCATATATATTTATGATGTTTATGTCTTCTTGATGTATTCTTCCCTTGAGTATTATGAAGTGACCTTCTGGGTCTCTCTTTATGGTTCTTCTTTTGAAGTCTATTTTGTCTAATATGAGTATTGCTACCCCAGCTTTTTTCCTGTCCATTTGCTTGAAAAATTTGTTTCCAGCCCTTCACTTTGAGTCTGTGTAGGTCTTTTGTCCTGAGGTGAGTCTCTTGTAGGCAGCATATGTGTGGGTCATGCTTTCTTATCCATTCAGCTATTCTATGTCTTTTGATTGGAGCATTTCATCCATTTACATTTAAGGCCATTATAGATAGGTACTGATCCATTGTCATTTTCATACCTACATTCCTCTCTCTCTTTCTCTCTCTTTTCCTTCCTTTCCTTAAAACAGTCCCTTTAGCATCTCTTGCAGAACTGGTTTGGTAGAGGTGTATTCTTTGAGACTTCTTTTGTCTGGGAAGCTCCTTATTTGGCCTTCTATCTTGATTGAAACCCTTGTTGGGCAAAGTAGTCTTGCTTGCAGGCCTTTGGTTCTCATTACTTGGAATATTTCTTGCCATTCTCTTCTGGCCTGGAGCATTTCCATTGAGAAGTCAGCTGCTAACCTTATTGGGGCTCCCTTGTATGTTACTTCTTTTTTCTCCCTTGCTGCCTTTAAGATTCTCTCTTGGTCTTGGAATTTTGCCATTTAATTATGATGTGTCTTGAAGTGGGCCTCTTTGGGTTCCTCTTGATTGGGACTCTCTGTGTTTCCTAGATTTGTGTGACTTTTTCTCTCATCAAATTAAGGAAGTTTTCCATCATTACTTTTTCAAATAGGTTTTCTATCCCTTGCTCTTCTTCTTCTCCTTCTCTGGAATCCCTATTATATGGATACTATTAGGTTTCATATTGTCTTGCATTTCTCTTAATCCCTCTTCATTCTTTCTGAGCCTCTTTTCCTTTTCTTGCTCTTTCTGGGTGTTTTTTTTTC
Source organism: Anoura caudifer (assembly GCA_004027475.1). Classification (NCBI taxonomy): domain Eukaryota; kingdom Metazoa; phylum Chordata; class Mammalia; order Chiroptera; family Phyllostomidae; genus Anoura; species Anoura caudifer. Next base: position 31,986 of record PVKU01010061.1, on the reverse strand, counting down.
TACTTTGTCCTCCAACTTGCTGATTCAATCTTGTGCTTCATCAATTCTGCTTTTCATTCCTTCCACTGTGTTCTTCATTTCAGAAATTGTGTTCTTCATTTCCTCTTGGCCCTTGTTGATAGTTTCTATTTCCTTTTTCATGTTGATATAGTTTGCAGTGAGTTCCTCCTAGCTTCCCTGTAGTTTCTGGTAGCTCATTGAGAGTTCTTGGAGCTTCTTGACAACCATTGTTTTGAACTCTAAATCTGATAGTTGAGTTGCCTCCATTTCATTTAGCATTCTCTCTGGGACTTCCTCCTTTTCTTTCATTTGGGGATTGTTTCTTTGTCTTCCCATTGTTTGTGAGGCTCTTCTTGTTAGCCTCATCTTAAATTGATCTGTTCTGGCTCCCTGGGTTTTGGTGTGGACTTCTATGTTAGAATACCTGTGAGATTCAGGGGAGTGGTCTCCTTCGAGTTTCTTGGTATTCACAGCTTCCACTGTTTCAGCTAGAATCACGGGTGTGTGCTCTGGGTCTTCACAAAGCCCCCTCCTCTGGTCGCAGGGCCACTGGTTGCAGAGCCACCTCCAGTCTCAGTCCCAGGGCTGCCTCCGGTGGTTTGGCCACCCCCATTCCCAGGGCCTCCACTGTCACAGGGCCCTCCCCAGTTGCAGGGTCTCCCACAGTTGCAGGGCTGGCCACCCCTGGTGGTCGCAGAGCCTCCCCTGGTCGCTTGGCCGCCCCCAGTCCCTGGGCCTCCTCCCATCGCAGATCCGCCCCCAATTGCAGGGCCACCCCATTTGCAGAGCTGCACCTGGTCACTTGGCCACTCCCGATCACAGGGCTGCCCCGGGTCGCAGAGTCTCCCCCAGTCCCGGTCCCAGGGCCACTCCCGGTCTCAGGGCCTCCTCCAGTTGCAGGGCCTCCTCCCCACACAGGGCCTCCTCCAGTCGCAGTGCAGCCCCTAAAGGCTCCATTTTGGAAGATGAGTGAAGTAGATACTCAAACATGACAATTAAAGGCTTCCATCCTGAAAGACACTCATCACTTCTGTTTCTGTTTTCTTGACCAAAGGAAGTACACAGTCATGTCTACTCTTAAGGTAGTAGAAAATACAGTCCTTCCAGGGGAATAAGATAGCAGTGGATAGGAATCATACCCAACCTATGCTAACTAACACTGTCAAAACTACAGCACAGCTCAAAACCATTGCTCTCCATGACTTCACTTAATGTTATTCAGAATCAGACATTGCAAAATCCAAATTGATGAAGAATAAAATTACTTTCTTCCATATACTAGATACATTAGGAAAGTTAAGTGGGCTAATGTGTTAGGAAACGATTCTAACAACAAGAGGGATTTTCAGAATATCCTTCAATGAGTTGAAAAATTGAATTAACCAGAATCCAATTTCCCAAATATATTATTTAATACACACTTACCTGTCTTACTTTTTAAGTAAACCTTAATGTATTAATATAATACTTAACATTAAACAACCTTCAAAAATTGCAAGAGTACTAATACTTCCTGCTTTCCTCTTTCTACTCTATCAACGTAGTTATCTGACCAAAAACCAGAAACAAGTGAAAAATATTAAAGAGTATCAGTGAAAACAACGTCAATGGCTACCTATGTTACACAACAGTTATTGTCACCCTTAGATGACTATTGATTTAATACTGTGTGTAAAATTGAGGTTATCAGCCTATAAAGCATGATTGGCCTTACCAACACACATCTCTTTCTCAACACACAGTAGGCATAAGATTAGAGGCCACGAGAATGATAAAAGAACTCCCAAAACAGCAGTTTAAAAAATGACAACTAACTGGAACAGACAGAATAAAAACTATCTAGAAAAACACCTCCATTAACAAGAGGTGAATAGTCTGCACTTAGCAATTCACCCTCTATGTATCACAAGGACAACTGAACAATTAATACTGATAATGATGACCTTAAGCCATGAATAGAATATTAAAATGATAATGGTCATGGGTACATCATTTAGCCTAAGTGTTTAGTTTTATTATCTAAAAATAAAGGAGTAAGAATAACTGATCTCTGATCACATTGTGATTCTATGAGGCTATAAAAAATTAATCATTACTAACAAATATAAACTGGAAAACTAAAGAAAAAAATGAATCTGAAATAGAGTAAGGAATTAGGCAAGGAGAAAAATCAGTGAAGCAGGCTGCCAAGTGCTTATGATTAAATAGGCTAAAAATACAGGGCATTAATCATAAGAATTTTGGTTGCAAATAAAAGAAACCCTGCACAGCCAGCTAAAATAACAAAGTAATGTATTAGTTCTCATCCCTGGAAAGTTCAGGAGTAATGTGGGCTTGAGGTTCAGTTTGAGCCAGTAGCACAAAAATGTCTACAAAGAAACCCAACCTCTGTCTCTACGCTCTGCCTTCCATGATGCCTCCTTCATCCTAAAGCTACTGCCCTGTTGGATGCAAGATGACTGCCCCCAAGTCCCAGGGTTACATGTTGTTTTGTCCACATCCAACATGAAAGAAAGGGCATCTCTAGCTTAGCCTTATAAAAATAAGTCCTGAGATTGACTGCAATTAGTCCAGGTTGAGTCTCACATTTGTTCTGCAATCAAACACTGAAGCTGGGTTGTAGAGAGTGTTGTTTGGCCTAAGTCAATGAGGACCCACTTCAGAAGCTCATGATGGAATGACCTTTCTACATTTACATACAAGTCCATGAGGGGAAGGGTGGATACCCAAATAGAAGAAGAAAAGGATGGTTTACAAATAATAAGCAAATATTCACTTTACATTGAAGAAAGCATGATAGAAAAGGAGCAATTTAATGGGTTATTTTAATTGGGAAAATATTTAGATGGTTAAATTTAGGAAAATACTGTGCTAGACACTAACAAAGTGATACAGAAGTAAGTAATATGCAGCTCCTGCCTTCTAAGTATCTAACAATCTAATGGAGAAGAGCAGATGTGTAAATACTTAATATAAAGCAGATGAAATAAAGTAGTATGCTTGCAGAAATACAAGATGAGGGGTAAGAAAACACCTTTAAAAGATCAAAGTTTCCAAAAGAGCAAAGTCTAACAAAGCACATTCCAGAGTAGTCAGAGCATCAGTCAGACAATAATTTACACTTCCTAGAATAAAAAGAAATTTCCAAAATATAAAAGGAGGCACAGATCATGTTCAGCTACTAAAATTCAATAGCACTACTACAGAGGGCAAAAACTCGTCAGCTTGTTTTGATCCTCAGAAAGACACTAAAACAAGTATTCCAACAATTTCTAAAATCCTAAGCAAAGAACTCAAGAGTCCGGATTCCTCCCCATACATGTCATGCTCTTGATGAACATCCGTCATTGGAGTCCTGGAGACTGAAGCTTAGGACATGTGGAGGACTTCAGTGCAAATCCAGCAAACATTTCTGAGCATCTACTATGCTGCAGCCAGGAAAGAATAGTCCAGTGGTAGGGAGATACATATAAAGAGATCATTTCTATGGAATTTTTGAAGCACATTTTGAAGTAGCTAGACTTTGGTTAACAAAATCTTGGCTCCCACCACCCCCATTGCAACCCTCAGCAAACATCCAACTGCATTTGTCTTCTCAACTAGGGAAACATTTCATTAATTCCCCACCTGCCCAAAATTTCATCAAAATGACCAACAGAATACCAAACAAAGGGGAAACTGCATAATTTCTAGAAACTAGACAACAACAATATCTTCATGGCAGAAACATTAAGAAATTTCTGCTAGATATTGTGCAGATGAGACCAGACTAGAGTAAGGGCCAACCTGACCCACAACTCCTTATGTGAGAAGGAATTATTGGCCAGGAATGTTAAGCAGACAGGTGTCCAAGGGAACTAAATCTGATAAGCTGGGACTACCTTCCACAAGAACACACAGAAAAAAATCACAGAATGTGTGTAACAGCACAACAGTTCAGCAGAAGGGCTTATGCTAAGAAATCAAAGCAGTGTTCTCCAATGAATTAGGAAAACTAAAAGAAAACTTGACAAATTTATAATTTGTATTCTTAACAATAATCAAAGAGACATTGCATTTAAGAAACTAGGACCAGCAGCCATTAGAAGGGGTGTTCTGAAATAGTAAGAGACCTCATGAAATGAATACCATGAAACCCAAATTAAATACTACAATGGAAGCATATAGACAATAGATCCACTATTTCAAATTAGTAAAAGTGTAAAAGAGAGAGATTTACTAGTCAAAAAAATAAGAGGCAAAGAAGGCAGATCCTAGAGATCCAATTCATTATAGTAAGGACTCTGGAATGACAAAACAATAAAGAAACAAAAATCAGAAACTTTCCTAAGCTGAAGAAAAGACCATGTGTTCACATAAAAGCATTTACCCAGCAGCAGGAATAATCGCGTTAAAAGATTCTGTCTTATTTTACTAGAGCTGTCAAGACAAAATACCACAAACTGGGTGGCTTAAAGAACAGAGATTTATTTCTTATAGTTCTGGAGGCTAGAAGTCCAAGATCAAGATGTCAGCAGATTTGGTTTCTTCTGAGACCTGTCTCCTTAGCTTTCAAGTGGCTGTCTTCTTGCTGTGTCTTCATATAGTCTTTCCTTTGTGTGTACACACACCTGGTATCTCTTTGTGTGTCCAAATTCCCTCTTTTTATAAGGACACCAGTCAAATTGGAATAAAGCCCACTCTAACAGCCTCATTTTAACATAATACCATCTTGGAAGACCCTATCTCCAAATATAGTTACATTCTCTGGTACTAGGGGTTATGGTTTTAACACATGAATTTGGGGAGAGGGGAACACAATTTAGGTCACAACAAATAACAAAACCAAATTATTTCATGGTCATTTATTTTCATTTTAGGATATTTTTTCTTTTTTATCCTCACCAGACAACATGTTTTTCACTGTTGTTTTTTGTTTTTTTGTTTGTTTGTTTGTTTGTTTTTTAAGAGAGGGAGAGAAACATTGATGCAAGAGAGAAGCATCGATTGGTTGCTTCCCATAAATGCCCAGACTGAGAATCTAACCCACCACCTAGGCATGTGCTGTGCCTGACTGGGAATCCAACCTACAACCTTTTGGTTATGGGACAACACTCCAGCCAACTGATTCACACTGATCAGGGCCATTTAAAGATTTTTTTTTAAATTATATGATCAGACCAGAAAAAAACAAATAGCAACAGTAAAATCAAGCTAATTTAGGTTTTTCACCTACATTGTTAAACATCAGAAGTCTTCACTGGAAAAATATTTGCAGAGCTTTGTAGGGGAAAAGATCAGATCCAAAGAATCTATGTGTAACCAGGATAACAGAAAGACGTTCTCAGACATAAAAAGTACAGAGTCTAGTACTCTGGGTATTGGAAGGATTACTTCAAAAATAAAAATAAAAACCTCCAAATTTGGTGACTTCTGGTGGTATTAAAAAATTATAACCAGTAATGAATCCATTTAAATATAGAATTACATCTATATAATTGTAGATAGCAATGTCATAAATGAAATGTATTTTTTAAATAAGTCTTCAAATAGTCTTGATATAAAAATAAAAATCTGGATCTAACATATAGATCATATCAAGGACACCTAGAAGAGGGTAGAGAAGAAGGGAATAAAAGAATAACAAATGAGGGAAAAACTTATTTAAATATATTGTAATTAATGACATGTGCATTAATTACATTGAATACAAATAAGATCTAAGCTTTTTAAATTATTGAGAGTAACAAAGAAAAATATCCCACATGGGAAAAATTTCTTAAAAGAATCACAAAAACCCAAAACTTACAAAATAAAATTACAGTGAATCAAACCTATCACTTATGGTAATAAATATGAATAGATTAAACTTCTTTACTAAAACCCAATAAGAAGTCCAATAAGAGTTTCTTCTATCTACATTTCCAAATTGACTTCAATAGAGATGTTTTAATTTTATAATTATAAAAATGATAAATATTGTTATAAAATATAGAAAAAACTAGACAATGGAATCCATTTTGACATACACAAAGATTGTAAATTTGCCTATGTCAACTAGATGCTGCTGGGGACCACCTGCACAAAGCTCAGACTGCCCATTCCAGGGCAAACTGCCCTATCCACAATCCCTCCAAAGGATCAGCACTCTGCCCTGACACTTCCTGTCCCCCTCTCTCCTCAGCACCCCAGCCAGAATGGATTAGACAGGGTACCCACGGTCAACCAATCCATGAGCTTGCTTATGGCCTGATGGGAAAAGATGAGCTAGAGTAATTAGATTTCCTCTCTGGTATTAGTGGAGCTGGAAAGTTGGGAAGAAGAAATCAGTCAGCAGTGAAAGCCAGAGTTACAGGGCTCTCAGTAGCTCCCTGGGTATCTCTGTGACAAATTCTCCCTTTTCCAGGGCAACCTGAGCAGCCCTCTGTTCCAGCAGCCAAAACAACTGAATCTAAATATGATAGGAAAGTGAAAGATTCCATTAATTAAACAATCTGTTCCAAATCAATTTTAAAAATTAACTAAATTGACTGAGTTGATTCATTTTTAGCACATTGTGAGGATGTGATTTTTACTCCAAACTGAACAGCTACTTACTACAGTTCTGCCTAATAAGACATGCCAAGGAACTTGGTGTTAAAACTGTTTAGATAGAGTGACTAAAACAATTAACAAGTTGTCTAGTGTTTTCACATCCATCTGAGTGAACATGCACATTTTTTTCTCCATACATAAAATCTACACTGTTATTTTTATTCAGGCAAACACTTTTCACGCCTATGCCTATGGCAAATTTTCTCATCTCTTTTGGTTGAAGGAATAATAATACATGGAATTTAATTCCTTGCAATAAAAACTTTGCTTTATATTTCACGGTGGCTGATAGTTATAAAATGGTAGTGTCTAGTCACTGTTTTCCAGAATCAGCCATCATTATGTTTCTTATTGGCCATAGGTGTGATCATTAAAAATAAATAAAAATACTTAAGTCTACATTGGCTTGATGCCTTGCCAGTGTACCTTTTAGGACCCATTTGTTAAGCCAGAATTCTGTATGGGGGGCTGCCTTCCTGGTTTGCTAACTTTTGAATAGCAAAGTCTTCACTAGAAAATTCAGCTGAGGTCAGTCATGTACAGATCTACAAAGAAAAATATTTTTTAAAAACAAAGCAGGAAAAACTTCATTTTCCTATGAAAACAGTGCTATGATAGGTAGAGAATGATGGGTCTCGCATGCATTTTATTTATTCAATGAATATGTGAACAAGTGAATAAGTGACAAACTTAATTTAAAAAGTGGATAAAGGAATAACATTAAATAAAATGAGAACTTTACCTTTCAGTTAAACAGTTATGTGTAGAAACAGTGGATAATTTACTGTAGTATTAATGAAATTAATTGCTAACTCAAATTCCAAATAATGATGCAAGAAGCCAAAAGAGAGTCTTCCTTTTGTTCCATATTGTCTCTTCTCAGTTTCTGCTGACTCTTTTCTACATGTTCCACATTGTCCTAGTCAGGAATATTTGTTTCTTAGTATTTCAGAGCCTATGTTACTAATATCAAAAATAGTCTCTTCTTACACGCCTGCTCAGGGGGCACTATGTATGCAGTCTTTAGCAATGGCACTTGTAAGGAGGAGTTCTTTTATTAAGAAATTTTGAAAATGCCAACTATGTCTTTATTTCCCTAGGAATGAGTTTTCTTTCTGTTTGTACTGTGTTCACTTGCTCTTTCTGTCTCTCAGTCTTTCTCTCGTGCTCTCTCTCAATGGTAGGTATTCTCATGCCCTAGCAAAAGTTTATCTTATATCCAGGTGCTTTTGGTGGAAAAACAACTTTCTGAGCAACAGACTCTCCTACTGAATGAAAGTAGAGCCAGTCTATCACTTTCTCTGCTGTACCACTAAATAGTCCCTCCGCCTGAAGTGGCGGCTCAGAAGTCAGTATGGATATACATACTGTATAACTAATTCAGTATGGATATTTGAGTGTTCTCCTTCTACCATTCTGCCTTTGGGTAAAAATGTATCCTCTGACCTTTTGTGCCTTTTTTATGCTCTATTAAACTAATCTAGAACATTCTTCCATCATCAATTCTTTGAAAGTAGAAACTCCATAGTCCCTAATAATATCTTTTATATAGGTGAATTAAGTTAATATTGAAATGACTTGATATTGTTTGGGGTTTTAAACACATGGGAAAGAGAATAGGGTATGAAAGAATGTAATTGAAATATTCGATATGTGGAAAACACTAGTCACATAAAAAAGTAAAAATATTAGTAAATACAGGCAAAAATATAATTTACCCTCTTATTAATGGGCTCAGAGACATTAAGTGTTAAATCACGTTTCTTGAAATGTAACTTCACAGAGTAAAATCCTAATGTAAACACAGCTATTCTTTGGGTCTTGTTTTTTCTCCTCAGCTGTGCGGTGGAGTCTGGTCTCACGGATTGGCCTGGCTAGCTGAGGAAAAATGAGATAGAAACTGATGCGGGGACATATCTTGACAATGAGGTCTGCCGTGTGAGAAAAAAAAACTTTCTGAAATGGAATTGTGACAACTATCAGCTCCCGGGGACATAGAAAATTAGTTTGCTCAAAATTCCAAAAGGCACACTCAAGTAAAGCAGTTTCAATCAATGCAAAGGAAGGGAGATGGGCTAGCTAACCTGCCAGGTCTATTCCTTTCTTTATGCCTCTGATCGTGTCTGAACCGCATTAAGAAAACATTTACGTGCTGCTCACCTTGAATGCAAAGGCACACACGGCGTCTGCCACACAGCCCATGCAGGACCTTTCGTTTTCAAGTTTACAAAGAATAAAATAAAATTAGAGCTTGTCGCCTTTAGAGAAAAAGAAAACAGACTCGAATCAGGCAGCAACCCAAGTCCTCACTGGAGAGTAACCAGACACCGGGTGCCCAGCTGCCTGCTCTTAGGCACAGCCAAGTGATGAGGTTTTTCTCAAACATGAGTGACTTCTCATTGCTCTCAAAAACTGAAGCTCTACGGCCTGACGGTGGAGTCATAAAAGCCTGCAGACTTTGTCCACAACATCACATCTTGTGGTTATGCTGCCCTGAACTGCGTTTCTGGCTTTCCCCTACCCTCCATGGTGTATGAGTCACCTACTTAGATGGTGAGAACCAAGAATTTTGGACACTTCAGAAAGCAATTTGGGCAGAAGCGTACCTTACCTATAAAGAAAGGATTTCTAAGATATTAGTGTTGTAAACAAAATTGCAGCAAAATGAATAAATATGGCATAGACAAAACCAAGATGGCCTTACAATCCCCTTCAGCTTGACTAAATCTTAGACAGATTTCTGATTATAGGCCCCTGACCACCTCCTTTTCCTAGAGCATTAACTTTTTTAAAAAATTGTTATTGTAAATTATTCCTCTGCCTCTTTAAGATATATATAAATCTTCTGTAAGCCTGGAGTGTCTTTCTCAAGGACCTAGAAGTCTTCCTTTGAAAGTAATTATCAAGAAAGGTAGCAGCCCGTCTCCCAGTTTCTGTGGGAGGGTAGGAGCTGAACTTCTGTAACTGACGTGGATGTCCTAATCGCATTGACAGCCTCTCCCCTAACATCCTCCACTACTTTTATTAGCTCACCCCAGTGTTTAAAAATTTGTCCACCTTTTGTATCAGCAGTAGAGTTCAATCTCCTTTTCCTGCTTTAATAGTCTCTTTCTCTCCCCTGTTGCAATAGTTTTGAATACAATCTTCCTTTCCTGTTAACTGGTCCAGTGCATTTTTTCTTTTACAAACCATAGTTGTATATCCATCATCCACTGTCCCCTCCTCCCATATTGTTTCGACAGCAGCAATATTCCCAGCTGGAAGAGTGTGCGCTCCAGCCCACCCTGCACCTGGGTGTGGCCACCCCTGCTTCAGCAGTCCTCTTGACTAGACGTTCTGTGCTCAGGGTAGCTGAGGTGGAGGATGACTGAGCCTGGGAGGCTGATAACCTTGTGCAACTGTCATTAAAGCCTCAACAGCTTATTCCCTACTTCCTGTGCTTGAAAGAGAAATACACTTCTCTGCGTAAGACACTATGATTTGGGGAAAGAGAGGGAGGTTCCAGCTATTTGATAAGATAAACTTTCAAGTTTCCTCCAAACCCTCAAAAATATCCGTTTTATGTATACCTTAGGCCTTAAAGGGATATTAAAGAAGATCTAATCCTCACCATCTACTTTACAGATGACAAAACTGAGAAGACCGAAAGACTGCCATCAGCTTGACTGCAACCCTTTACATAGGACAATAAATGAAATGCAAATCATCACTTTTTCCCATGCCCAGCCTGGTGCCTGACATCTGGCAGACACTCCATATGAGTTTTGTGAGTAAAAGAGCATGTAAACAAATCATTACAATTCAGTGTGATAAATGTTCTCTTGGACAAAGAAATAAACGGAGGCAGAAGTGTAGGGGCACACGCCACTGATCACTCCCCTTGCTTAACACGCATGTACCACACTTAAACTCCAAAACTCATGTTTGGAGGCATACTTGTTCTTTAATTTCTTAAGTCAAACTTTTCATTAGCAATTAGCCTTCCTATTAGTGATTTTTATCTCATTCCCAACAGGCACCTTGTTCAACACAGAGTCTAGCTAAAATATCCAGTGGGCCCAATCCTCTCCACAACAGCAGTGCTATCTGAGTCCCAGACACCCTTCCTCCTGGGGCTCTGTTGCTCAAGGTCTGTGTAAATTTATGGCAGTGAAATGAAACTATTAAATCTCTCACCCTGGCTGTTGTAGCTCAGTGGATTGAGTGCTGGCCTGCAAACCAAAATGTCACTGCTTTGATTCCCATGCACATGCCTGGGTGGCGGGCCAGGTCCCCAGTTGAGGGTGTGCAAGAGGCAACTGATCGATGTTTCTCTTGCACACTGATGTTTCTCTTCCTCTCTTTCTCCCTCCCTTCCCATCTCTTTAAAAATAAATAAATATGGTCCTTTTTAAAAAAGAAATAAAATATTAAATATCTCAACTGGGTTAGTTCTGCTGTTGCATGTAAATCTAAATGTGCCAAACCAAAGTGTAAATTTTTTCATATGCCAGATTTTCAATCTTATTGTTACATGTATTTTAAAATTTGAAAATACTTAAGTCCAAAACACAGACATAAATTTTTTACCAAGGCAAAAATCATATCAAACTGGAGGCCTGCTTTTTTCCATTTATTTTCAGAGGTGTAAATATGTCGTCTACACTAAGGGCAGTTTCCTCCACTCTGTTACTTCACTTTTATGGAACTGTTTCCTCCATAGTATCTGACCAGACAGAATTTCAGGTTCTGTCAGCTCTGAGAGTCTATGATATTTAACTTCACTGTGTAATGCAGGACTTGCCTACTTCTCCTCCCTCACACGTCATAGAGAAAAGAAGCTTCTTTCTACTTCCAAGGAAGGATGAAATAGGAACACACAGTTGGGTTCCTTCTCTCCATGCACTCACTCATTCACTCATTCACTCCTCCCAATAGGAAGAGGAGTGGTTTACCTAGTGGGTAAGGGAAGGAGCATCTGAAATCCACAGGACCTTGTTTAACAAGGGTAAGGTTACAGCATGAAAAATTGCACTAACCAAGGCTCTTGCTGTTTTGCTGTTTTGGTTCTTACACCCTCATGCTGGGTGTTCTCTGCCCTTCTGTCTCCTGACCCAAACAGTATCTTTCCTCCTCCAGGAGATCCAACAATCTCTAGCTTCTCTGCTCAGGACTGACAGGCAAGTTTTAACTAGGGTATGAGATAAGAGGCCCTGCCACCAACCTCCAATTCAGCTTTCCTTTTATAAAGCTGATACTATACTTTAATCCATATTTGACAGCTGGTATTCATTGTCATTACTGAGAACACCACATGAAAAAGGACCCCCTCTGGACACTCCAGAAAGTCAGGACATGACCTTGTCCTAGAGAGACAAATATGATTAAACCCTGGAGAATTATGCTTGGGTCTCAAAATATGGACAATATGTGAAATGGGGAAGAAATTCACACTTGGTGAGTCAGGGGAAAGCAAAGAGGAATCAATCTGAGTGCAATCCATAGTGTGATGATGTCAGTATCATTCTCCAACTTAGCCCCAAGGACATTTACACCAGTATTCACCAAAATAATAAATTCCAAGAGTAACTTTAATGACTAACTTCTATCATCAGGGAATCTGTAAGAAATAGCCAAACTATTTGATTCCTTAAGGCAATAAGTAGACAAAGATGTTTACAATAGTCAGAAAGGAAGCTCTCCTCTCCCCTGAAGCAGTGACGGGAGGGAATGAGCAGTCTAAAAGCAGGGACAGAAGCAGAAGCTATAGCTGAGAGGGGCAGATCGAATCTGGAGTGAGGAAGGAAGGAGAATGGATACTGCCAGTAGTCATAGCTCAGAAGGGATTGGAAGCTACTGAGGAGCCCCAGTGGGGACACCAGAGAAAGGATCCCTGAATGTCAGGACCTGGTGACTGGAGTTCCAGTAACTTTTCACAGCTCACAAAGGAATGTCAGGGGATCTTTTGTCATAATATATTTTTTTTAAGATTTTATTTATGTATTTTTAGAGACAAGAGAAGGGAGAGAAAAAGAAGAGAGAAACACCAAACCGTTACCTCTGGGTTGCCTCTCACATGTCCCAATCAGGGCACCTGGCCTGCCACTCAGCCATGTGCCCTGACCAGAAATCAAACCAGCAACCTTTCAGTTTGCAGGGTGATGCCCTACCCACTGAGCCACACCAGTCGGGACATGATGTATGTTCTTAAACCAGTATTGTTCAATAGTAATGAACTGTAAGCCATGTAGGCAAATTTTCTAGCAGCCACATGAAAAAAAGTAGAATAAACAAGTAAAATTAATTTTAATAATATATTTAACTCAAATATTAAAAATATTAATATATCAACATTTAATCAATATAGAAAATTATGAAGTTATTTTCTTTTAATATTGTCTTTGAAACTCAGTATGTATTCTGTATTTAATATTAACAACACAGATCAATTTTGACTAGCCACATTTCATGTGCCCAGTAGCCACCTGTTGCTAGTAGTCATGACATTAGATACTACTGTCTTAAATTATAGACAAATAGTCTGGGTACTGTGGGAGACGTGGAGTATTTATGTGTGTATAAATCATCTCCCCAAAGCAGCAGAAGATGTAAAGTTTGACCTCTAAAGACATTATTAGTGAACCAAATTGTGGATGATGTTTTCCTCAAAGTAGATGATGTTCTAAATCTAGAGCCACTATTTACCCAAATATTGAAAGTTTCATCCTAAGGTCCTGGAAAAAAATCTTTTGCTTCAGAATATCACAAATACGGCCACACAAAGCTGTGTTTTTAAAATCCTCAGCTTCTGTGCATCCAAGATTATCCTCTCCTGAGCAAGTCTCCCCTTCGCATAATGCAATTCTTAGTTCCTGTGAATGGGCTGGCCACAAAGTTGCCTTGGCTCCAGAAAGCAAATTATTGCAACTGAACTGCCATCTCTTGTTTCAGTGGACATCCAACTAAGGCTGAGCCTGTAAATGGCCAATGAAAATTCCTCTTCTCTACCCATGAAATCATTTTTATATTTACACTAGTAAAAGATTAGTCAGCAATGAAAAGATTCTGTCATCAAAATTTGCACCAACAAATCTGTTTCCCATCCTTCCTTTTGCAAACTTCTTTTGCATTTGTAAAACCTGAGACAACGTCGATGAATTTTAAAATATGTATATCCTTTTATTCCTATAAAACTGTGCTCTGGAGAGAATAAGATGAGTTTCCTACTATCAAAAAATTAGCCTTACACAGAGACAGCAGATAAATTAAAACAAAACAGAGGAATTAAGTAAAAGAAGATACACAAGTTAACGCAGCCTGAAGGCAACCTTAGCTTGAATGCCAACAAATCATAACATTTTTATGAGTTTTTTCCTTTTTATTTTACATTTAAAAAATGAATAGCTAACATAGCAAAAGCAAGCATCTTCTTGCAAAAACACCTGTATAGTGAGGATAAAACAAGTAGACCTCTTTTTTTGTTTTCACTAATGAATCAAATTTTAAGCTACAGCAATTAGCAGTCACTGAATGATCAATACTCAACATTGATTGACTTGGGCACTTGTGACACTAGAATTTGACAGCAGGAGATAGTGCAGTGTGCTAGTGAGGAATCGCAAAGAAAGAGAATTTTGGGTAAATAGTGAATCGATAGTTTCATCATATATCAACTGGCTTCACCTTGCAATTTAGTCTTAGAAGCTCAAGATTACTGAGCATGGCTCAACAAAAGTGACCTGACTTTTTGAAATCCTCCAACAAACACATCTTTTAACTCACAAAATCTTAACCATAACCTCATGTTCTCATGGCCGTAATCATTCGGACACATCCAATCTCAAAAGACAGACTCTATTTATATGCCTCTTTGTCATTAGCCCACTTTATCTTTAAGACCTGAGGCTAATATCTCCCAGTGATGGATGTCAGTGGTTCAACTCTCTTGAATTAACACTGGCATCTTTTGAAATGGGTCTTACCAATTAATTTTTAAGCCTTGTGACCCCACAGTTACAGAACCTCTCTTAACCAAGACTCCTCAGTAGCAACTCTGCAGCTCCCTTTTGGAAATGGAGTTATAATGGATAAAACTCTATTATTTTATTTTGTAGATAAAAAATGGGGACAAAATATTTGAGGACTGAGCCTTATTAAGTGAACATAAAGAGCAGTTTAAGGTTAGGGAAAAAAGTAAAGTGCAGTTTTAAATACTGTTTCACATGTCAACAAACATTGAAAGCTAAATTTTTAGTGGCACTTTTTTCTTAGGAAATCTATAATAGTTGACCATTTGGTTACTCAGTTGGTTTTCCATTGTAAAGTACTTTTTAAAGGATATCTCTTACATCAATCACCGAAAAGAACTAGTTAAAATGTGCCTACCCCTAGTCTTCCCAGTCCTTCTTCTCTGGCCAGTCCCTTCATTGCCACTGTTGCCTCTGGTGCCACCATTACTCTTCTGCACTTCACACTGAGAGAAAAGGAGGAGATGAAAATACCATCGAGCTGACCACAATCTATGACCTCTCCAGGCCAACTGAGAAGATCCACTCAGAGCACAAACCTTCTGGGCACTTGATAATTTAACTTAGTGAGTAGCATTATGCTGGATAGTGCCTTGCAACCTGAAAAATGTTGTAGATGACAATGGTCTGTCCATACCTCCCATACTTTAATTGTGGCTAGAGACCCCAAATGTCAGTCTAAACAGAGTGCGTAAAAGTCAGCTGGACAACATTTTCTGTGTCAGGCATGTACCAGGACCACCCTCCTATCTGGACTCATGACTCTTTGCTTTCATATATTTGGTTCTGCGATCTTCCTGGCTTCACATCCAAGTTCTTTTTTTTTTCTTTTATTTTTCTTTTTTTTAATATATTTTATTGATTATGCCATTACAGTTGTCCCATTTTTCCTCATCATTCCCTGCACACCCCCTCCCACCCACATTTATGTCCATGTGTCATAAGTTCTTTAGCTTCTACAGTTCCCACACTATTCTTGCCCTCCCCATGTCTATTTTCTACCCACCGTCTATGCTGCTTATTGTCTGTACCTTTTCCCCCTCTCTCCTCCTCCCACTCCCCTGTTGCTTACCCTCCATGTGATCTCCATTTCTGTGTTTCTGCTCCTGTTCTAGGTGTTGGCTTAGTTTGCTCTTGTTTTAGGTGTGGTTGTTAATATTTGTGAGTTTGCTGTCTTTTTACTGTTCATATTTTTATCTTCTTTTTCTTAGATAAGTCCCTTTAACATTTCATATAATAAGGGCTTGGTGATGATGAACTCCTTGAACTTGACCTTCCTTATCTGAGAAGCACTTTATCTTCCCTTCCATTCTAAATGACAGCTTTGCTGGATAGAGCAATCTTGGATGTAGGTCCTTGCCTTTCAAGACTTGGAATGCTTCTTTCCAGCCCCTTCTTGCCTGGAAGGTCTCTTTTGAGAAGTCAGCTAACAGTCTGATGGGAACTCTTTTGTAGGTGACTGTGCCCTTATCCCTTGCTGCTTCTAGAATTCTCTCCTTCATTTTCATCTTGGTTAATGTAATGATGATGTGCCTTGGTGTGTTCCTCCTTGGGTCCACCTTCTTTGGAACTCTCTGAGCTTCCTGGACTTCCTGGAAGTCTATTTCCTTTGCCAGAATGGGGAAACTCTCTTTTATTATTTGTTCAATTAAGTTTTCCACTTGTTGCTCTTCCTCTTCCCCTTCTGGTATCCCTATAATTCGGATGTTGGGACATTTAAAGATGTCCTGGAGGTTCCTAAGCCTCTCCTCATTTTTTTGAATTCTTGTTTCTTCATTCTTTTCTGTTTGGTTGTTTCTCTTTTTCTCTGGTCCACTCCATTGATTTGAGTCCCAGTTTGCCTCCCATCTCTATTGGTTCCCTGTGCATTTTCCTTCATTTCACTTAGTGTAGCCTTCATTTGTTCATCTAATTTGTGAGCAAAATCAACCAATTCTGTGAGCATCCTGATCACCAGGGTTTTGAACTGTGCTTCTGATAGATTGGCAATCTCTTCATGGCTTAGATGAATTGGCTCTGGAGCTTTGATTTGTTCTCTGGTTTGAGCCATTTTTGTTTTTGTTTTTGTTTTGTCTATTTGCAGCTGTTACATATGAGGGGTGGAGCCTTAGGTGTTCCCCAGGGCGGGGCAGCCCAGTTGCTGGGTAGTGACGCTGTATGTGGGGGCGGGGTCCGAGAGGGAACAATGGCACTTGCTGTGCTCTCTCTCGGATTCTGGTCCCTTCCACCGCTTCCCCTTCACCTGGATTATCTGCACGTGAATGCTGGACCACCTGGTCAGCCAGCCACCTTGTGCGGCCTCACTGGGTCTGTACAGTTGCCACCCTGTGCCTGGGGTCTGCTAGCCACCACCTGTGCACATGGGATCTGCCAGCCACTGCTGCCTTCGTGGCTGGTCCACGGGTGCCTCCACTTTTTCCTGCTGCAACTCTGCCCCTTTTACCGGTCTCTGTATGAATGATTGTTGGACTTCTGTACAGTTCAATTTTCTATCAGTCTGGTTGTTTTCTTGTTTCTAAATCTTTGTTGTCCTTAATTTTGGTTGTGAGAGGAGGCACAGTGTGTCCACCTATGCCTCCATCTTGGCCAGAAGTCCACATCCAAGTTCTTAACATCAGCATCAAAAGCTTCTCCTTCTGACCAGTTTGAACTCTCTCATGTGACTTACTATCCTCCTAACCTGACACTGTACCTATTCTACTCAATCTCACCTCTAGCCATGCAGACTAGCCTCATCTCTCTATTATCCTTCCAAAGGAGAATGATTGCACATTTCCTGCCCGAACTCCTGAATATCACCTCTGTTTGGATTCTCTATCATTGTGCTCCATCTGCCTGTTTATAGAATACTCATCAGTTACTTCAGCTTGAGAGGGACATCCTCGCTAAGATCTTATGATTAGATGGGAAAAGTTAAATGCCAGCAAACATTAGCAGCTAAATCTATCTTCTCCCCTCTCCCCACCCACATCACCTGCCCTATTCCTGTGAATACAGTATTTCCATGTCTTATTTCTATGATTTTCCTTTCTCACTCCAAGTCACCTCCCTTCCACTTAGTCTGCTACATTTTTTTTATAGTTTTCAGGCCACTTCTTGACTCTTTCTGTGAAAATAGCTGCTCTTAAAATGACATAGATTTCAGGGAATAGAACAGTAGTCAAGACATTGGGTATCTTTTCTTTTCATCCTAAGTTTAGCCATCAATGGTCCTTCACCATTTCCTCTAAAGTACTAGTTTTCTAGAACATCCAACACACATATATTCATCAGCTGCTATCTATATTAGATTAGCCATGTTTTGCTTTCTTCTACTAAATGCAGTCAATCAAGAGCACTAAAAAGGAGGGTTACCCTATAAAGTCTGAATTCTGTGGCAAAGTACGTGCAGAGCTAGCAGATACTCTCGCTATATTTGTTGGCCTCTCGTGAAAGCACAAAGGAAACTGAAAGTTTCAAATATTTCAAAGGACTCAAAATGATTTGGGAGGAATTTGATTTACTAAGAAGACTTCCCTAAAGGGAATTTCATTTTGAATTTTTATATTACATATATATTGTATTGCCATTTCTATTCTCTCAGTCATCAGAACACTAAGCTGCAGCATTGGACCATTGGACACTAGGATGAATTCTGAGAAGATTAGGGAACCAGGAAAGAGCAGAATGAGTTTAATGACTCATGGGTGAAGCATTAGTCATTGGTAATAAACCATTATGGAACCAAAGACACTGAGAATAAATTCAGGCTACAGAGCAACAGGTTCCGCGGGTTCCACTTAAGTTCAAGCAGGTGACTCAACACTTTCACAGAGTTCACAAAGCAAAAAGTGCATTTGGTTTACTCTATTTCATCTTCCACTTAAAATCAAGGTATCTTTTACATACTAGAACAACAGAAAAGAGGGATTTATAGAAAAATATCATTCCTAAGAGAGAACAATGACCTAAAATATTCAAATACACATATAAGTGCAAGGGTTATGCAATGGTTAATCCAGGACTATTTGTTTTAAATGAATGCATTACAATACAATTTTTTATATAAAGAGTTTCAAGTGGTCTCATGGATGACTGGCAACTAGGAATTTTGGCTCTACTTAATTCTGCCTGTAATCAGGGTTATAACTTAGTCTAAACAAATCCCTCTCATACTCTGACTCTCAATTTTGGACACATGGAAAAGAGTGTGTATTACCTCTGGATCTTATTCAGGCCCTCCCACATTGCTGAAGGCTTCTCTGACCCTGTCACTTACTATAAAGTAAGATACACTCCTCTCTATACCACCTCTCTATCCTAAAGGTATTTTCACTTTACATATACTTATTTGTTTTAGTGGTTTACCAGCTGGTACTATCCCCCCGCCCACTACCTAATTCCTTATATGCTATTAAGAGAGATTTATCATTGTTTGTGGCTGGTGAACAAATTTTGGCAGGGAACTGATTGGGCAAGAAAAAGGCATAATGACTTTAGATTAACTGACCAGAATTTTGGTTCCCAGGGTCTTGAGAATTCTGATCCTCAATGTCTATATTCAACTAAACAACCAGCAAGATATGTCATACAAATATCATGGATATTGAAGTCAGAAAGCCTTAGATTAAAACCTAAACTCTGTCTAAATCCACTTTAATTCCTTCTTTCGATAAGTATATATTGTATATCTTCTTTGTTCCAGCCATGGTTCTAGATGTTGGGAGTATAGCAATAAACCAAACAGATAAAATAGTTAGCAAATTGTGAACCTGGAAGAAACTTTAGGGATCTTCCAAGTTTGATCGGGACACATCCAAGCTCATTTGTTTATGAATTGTCTCTAACTGCTGTGTTACAGCAGGAGGGCTGAATAGCTGTGACAGATGCAATCTGGACCAAAAATTCTAAAATATTTACTTTACAGAAAATGTTTCCTTTGCAAAAACAGCTTGCCGTCCCTTCTCAAGGGCTGCTTGCTTTTTTTATTGGGTGTTTCTGTATACCGAAGCATTCTTCTAGGCTCTGGGAATACAGTAGTAAATAAGGCACATGCCCTGTCTTCAGGGATTTTGCAGTTTAGGGAGACAGGATAAGTAAATAGGTCATTAGATCCAATAAGGTATGCAGATCTTTCCCTGTTTTGTTCAACCATGCATTCCAAGTATGAACTAGAATAGTGTCTGGCACATTGAAGGTGCTTAAGAAATATTTTTTTAATGAATTAATATTATGCTTCCGAAAGAAGTAGTGTCTCAACAAAAAAAAACTTAACTTTCTAGGCAACTAGAAAAAGGAGAAGTAAATGTATGCACAAAGGCCAAGAGGCCTTTATCTTTAATAAAGTAGATCAGTAGATCTCATTGGAATGAGAGAGATGAATGGTGAAGAAAGACAGGAGCATTGGCAAAGGACAGATTCAAGGGGCTTATTGAGACATGTTGATGAGTAGGGGCTTGAACTGGGAGAAATAGGCAGCCACTGAAGTATTTCAAACTTGAATGTGACATATTTACATAGGCACTTTAGAAAGATCACTCAGTGTGGGGACTAGAGAGGAGGCAGGACTGGAGATCCAGGGACCAACTAGCAAGCAGTGGTAGTTAACTTTGCAAAGTGACACAAGAAAATCTTCCCCTGGAGAAGTCTAACTCCACGTCTCCTCAGCTGACTGGCTTCAGGTGTTTGGATGTTTGTGCCCTTTGGATTGATGTGAG
The DNA here is from genome assembly GCA_004027475.1 of Anoura caudifer. Lineage (NCBI taxonomy): Eukaryota > Metazoa > Chordata > Mammalia > Chiroptera > Phyllostomidae > Anoura > Anoura caudifer. The sequence goes on along the minus strand of PVKU01010061.1, from coordinate 11,711 downwards.
TCACACGATGACACCAAAGCTTAGAAGAGGCAAGACAGCAAAGCGATGGACAACTGGGAACTATTAAATGGGAAGGAAACATGTCAACAGAGCCTGTGGTGTTGTGAAATTATTGTTAGAGTTATTGGAGCTTTTAAATAGATATCTCATAAAAAGCCAAACTCCCGGTCAGCAAGGGGACAAAATGCTTTTCTTCTCTGAAAACCATTGTCACATAAAGCTGGTTCATGATTTAGTCAGGGCAAAACTCTTCCCATTTGTTGGAAACCCAATCTGTGGTTCTCTTCCTCGATTGCTCTCTTTCCCCATGGTGAGCAGAAGGTGGGCAGCAAGTCACAGGTCACCAGGGAAGCCAGCGGAGCTACCAGCAGGAGGTACTGTCAGCATCTCCCCCACTCGTCACTGCCCAAGGTCCTGCTGTGAACTTTGTGTGCTCCAAAAGTCAGGCCCAGAGATAATCAGACTCAGGGAAGCTGACTCAGACCTACAACAGACTGAAGCATAAACCAGAAAAAGAACTTACTATTTTACAATGGTAAACGTAAGCAACAAAAGGTTATTAGCACCCTCTGTCTGGTGTGTTTTTCTCTATAAGCAAGCAATACAGGAAGATAAATTGTAATCATACTATTTCATGAAACACATAGAATCCGTACAAAATAAATTAGTTACAATGCTTTGACTATGTTGTGACATTAAGCTAAGACGCCCCGAGACAAACATCTCACCATGGTCTTGCCAATGGAAGAGAAATATTTTAAGGTCCTTCAGCTAAGGCTCCTTCTGCCCTGTGTGGTCCTAGGAGGACACTGGCCTCTCTGACTTTCCATTTTCCATTCTTCCATTCTTGCTGGCTGCAGTTTCAAATGATAAGTTCTGTCTTTAGATATGTTCATATAATTCATCAAGTCACAGCCCAGTTTTGTTGACTCCATTTAAAGTCATTCTCAAAGTGACTTTTATGTCTGTCCTAACCTGCTAGGCACAGAGGGCACATTTATTCCCTGGTTTCCCAGTTCTTCAGCGCACTTTCCTCTTGCTCTCCTGTGCGGAAAGTTTCACATGTTCCAATGCTTGCCCTGTGAGACATGCATCTGGAAGCTGGAAGCAGGACTTAATTAAAGTAGGACCTCATGTGTCATGGTATTTTTCTTGCTTTTTATTAGGGTGCATTTTTCTACACTTAAAACCTGCTTTGCTTAAGACATTAGTAAAGAATTCACATCCTTTACTGATTAAACTTAAAATCTCTTAGATTTAAGAGACAGGAATACCACTGCAATTTACATGGTGCTTGCTCTTTACAGCCACTGGATTAATCATTTTACATTCAGTGTTAAGCTCAAGCCTCTAAATACTTTATGATGAAAGTAGCATGACCCTCCATATACATATAAGGAAAGTAAGGCTCAAGGAAGATAAGTGGTTACCAAAGGTCAGTAAGTGATACAGCAGGGATTCCAAACCAGACCCACCAAACATCGAAGCAGGCACATCATCTCCCGGTGTTCACAAACATTAGGAAGACTTAACCTGGCTACTCAACAGATAGGAGCCTGGCTATTTGCCATATTCATTGTACCTCTCAACTCTTTCCAGAAACTGAAAGAATAAGTATATTGTATTTTGATGGTAAATTATCTGACTCCTCCAATTTTGGTTTTGTCCAAGTGGTCCCACCCTGTAGCTCTACATCTTTGATATTGGCAGCCCCCTATTGTGTCCCAGCACAGATGTGTCATTGCCCAGGAAAGGATTGGGAAACATCACTTTATATTGCTATGACCTAACCTCCCCTCATCATGCACTTGCTTCCAGACACTAGTAATCACACTGAACCAGCCCACCCAAAATTGTTGCAGGCTGCATGGTTGGGTGGACTTTAATGCTTCCCAGGTGTGGCTCTGCTGACCTTCAAAATATCCACTAACTTGCATCCCCAGAATAAAGAAGAATTCAGACTGATTGGTGAGAAAACAATGTTTCATTTATCTTAATACAGTGGGTCCCAAAACAGGTTGACCCTCAGAATCACTTCAGAGATTTTTAAGCATATAGACTCTAGAGTCCATTCCAGAAATCGGTAGATTTAAAGAGCTCCAGGGCTATTTTGGAAACTCATGTAGGTTTAGAATTCCCAGGGCAGTGGATACACCCATGCGTGTTTGGAGCAGAAGCCCTGGGTTTAAGTTCCTGTCTGCCACCACATGATGTTGGGTAAATTCATCTCTTTAGCATCGATTTTCTCTTCAGCAGAGGGAGCTTATAAAATACTTATTTCTTGGTGTGTAGGGAGAAGACTAAATAAGATAACTTAGATAGAATGTCTTCATAAATATTCATTTAAATATTAACATACCTCAATAAAGTAGACTCCAAAGTAAAATGGACATGCAGTCCAATTTTAGATTCATTTTTCGCATTTAGTTAATGCATTTCACCATATTCATCCTTGAAGTCAACAATTGCTAATTTATGACGAATATAGCCATAGTTCTCCCTATAAAAACAAACATAAGCATTACTGTTATATTCAAAAAGAAGCCAAGAATCTTGACATGTCTTCCTTGTCCTCAAGCTATTAATTTGACTTCCTTTTGGGAAAGGGTGTTTTGAATTTCTTGCTATCAATCCTTCACTTAATATGGAACTTCATGAATTCCAGCTGCTAGCCACATAATTTCTCTCCATATTTGAATTCTGGGCTTTTCCCTTGTCTCTAAATCCTTCCCATATGTTTGTCAGGGGGGTGGGGGGGGAGCAGGACTGAGGGGAAAAAGACAGGAGGCTCAGAGCTGCCCTCTGTCCAAGGACTAAAGTGATATGTGGGAACACGTGACAAGCCGCAAGTGCTTTCTGTCTTCATACCAGGCCTTCTGCCCTCCAGGCTGCGAGAGCCACCTGCTCCTTATTTTCCTGAGCTATTCTTCAATTCACCATGTTTTTGGGTTTTTTTTAAAGTATACTATTTTCAGCCGAAACTGCTCCTAGACCATTTGCATCCTGGCTTTTGTTTACAAAGGCTCTGTGGTGTTCTTGCCAAGGGAAAAAGACGGGGGGAAAAACACCCTACTTCATCTTCAATTTAACCTTGTACGGTCAAGGCCTCTTTTAGTGCACCAGAAAAAGATGAAGCAGTGATTCATGTGGGAAAGATATGATTCCTAGGAGATGAAACTGGCCCAAAATACTCGAACACATGCATAAACTAAAGGCTGCAATGTTTAAGCTAGGAATGTTTGTTTAAAATGAAGTGAATTGACTTCTAATATGAGGAGCATCTAGTGGTTTCACAGTTAACTTGAAACCAGGAATCCTAGGACTGTTACATTTTGCCAGCAGTTGAGCGAACGACTCAGCCTGAATGCAGTGAATCCCTCATGATCCCCACCTCTTCGTCTTGGCGCCTGTGATGATGAAGCAGACCACCCTAAAATCTCCTCCCACCTTCTCTGACCCATCCACCTGATAGGAAGTTAATTAGGCTCTTTCCTCGACCATTTCTCCATCCACCGTAGCCCACCCCACCATATTCTAATTATCTAGCTACTTTTTCAGCCTCCCCAACTTGGCTGAACCCCTCTAAATGTCGAGACTGTACCTCATCCATCAGGATGCTCCCCACCCTCCAGTCCCCAACACAGTGTCTGCCAAATCCCAGGTGTTTGTTGCTGCTTTCCAGTCACTTCCACTCTGGTGTTCTATTATCACCTTGTACCTAATCCATCTGAAACAGAATTCCTGTCTTCCCCAACCACCAACTTGCTTGTTTATTTCTGCAGTGGTACTTTCCCATCCCTTGTTGAATTTCTAACCATGGGAAGACTCTGATCAAATGCTATCTCCTCTATAAATTCTTCCCAGTCACCCTCTTCTATTTTTTTATGCCTCCATTATAACACTCAACACACACAATTATAGGTGTTGCAAAATGTGAACATTTTGAAAACAGAAACCACATGTCACTATTTTTTTAAAAAATCTCAGCACCTACACAGTGTCCTGAACATAGTAAGCACTCAGAATGTATTTGGTAAATGAATTACTGAAAGAATAAGGCAATGTGGAGGGACATGCTTCCCAAAATTACCACAGTGTGAAACCTGAGAGTCATTGTTACCTCTCCCCTCCAATCCCATAGTCAACCAGCAACTCGTCTTGCTTCTTTCTTTAATCCTGCACATGTCTCCATCTCCTCAATTCAGTCTGGGCCTTGATCTCATTCAGTAATTTCCCAGCCATGTTGCAAACTCGAGACACTTTCGACACCTTTTAATATCTACTCTCTGTGGATAAAAACACCAGATTATCCTTTCTTAAATCCCACTGATGGCTTCCCTCCACCCATGAGATAAAATCCAAGTGCCTTGCCCAGGAAGCCAGTCATCTTCTACTCCTGTCTCCCAGCTTTCTTTCCCAAAGGCCTTAAGTCAACCTGGAGTGCTCTAGCCCCTCTGATCCCAATCATGCTTTCTGCATTTCTTCTTTGTTGCCAAATCATACACTGTTTTAAACCCCAGTTTAAACCCCCTCAACTCTATGGAGATTTTCCTAATGACCTCAGTCCGAAGTGCTCACTCTCCAAATTTATACTGCATTTATTGCCTATAACCATACACTCATGCCCCAAAGAGTGTTTCAAGGAACAACAGTCCTTTAAAATTGTCCCTCACAAAAAATAAAAACAAAAAACAAAACCCCTTTGTAAAGTCAAATAAGTTTGGGAGATGTATATCTATAAATACAGGGTCCGGCAGAAGTAATGCCTGCTTAAGTGTGCTTGGTAGGGTAATAATGTGGGTGTAATAATTTATAGTCTTAATTTGAACATTTCCCCTAAAATGTTATATGGTGTGCTTGAGTGTGATATTATGTTACAGAATTACAAGCTCATGATTTTGTAATAGAAAAGGGGCATTATTTGTGCCAGACCCTGTATACAGCAATAGCAATGAACAACTATTAAAAGTGTGTCAGCCATTAGCTTCAGGTACATTGTTGTTTCAATCAGTTTTCACAACAACCATAGGAGGTGCTGTTCGTATCTCAGGAACTAGGATTGAAACCCAGAATTTGTGATGTGCTCTTCTTGAATGTATAGTCACCCAATTTTCAGGTGTGTAAAATGCTATACAAATGAAAGAGCTTGCCACTCTCAATATTATCTTCGTTTCTCAACTAGACTGGAAGTTCTCTGAGGGCAAACAGCAGGCCAACTCCCCTTTCTAGCTCCACAGCAGAGAGCACAGTAAATGTCCACCTCCCCAACCAAGTGGTTGATTTCTTTCCTTAACTTTTGTATTATTAATGGATTTTCTTAATGTATAAAAAATACATTATAACTTCTTAAAGCCCTTTTGCATCTGTTAATTCATTTTATTTTCACAACAATGCTTACATAGGTTGGTACTTTCAGTGCTTTTTGTATATAAGAAACTCGAGATACAGAGAACTTCGATGATCTGCCCAGGACTGGGCACAGGGGACTTGGCAAGTAACAGGCTTCCTACCTCTCACCCTAGTGAGCGAGAAATCCTCACTCCACCTGACACCACATTCCCCGCCAGCATCTCCAGGAGGGGCCTGAGTGTCCACCCAGAATAAGGCCCCTTTGTTTCACTCAATTGCCACTGACTGTCAACTTCAAAGATGTATAAAAATGCAACTAAGCTTTTAGGAAAAAATAATAAAGTTTTTCTGGTACATGTACCTTAAATGTATTCAGGCCACTGTTTTGTGGAAATTAAATCACTATCTCTCTGAAGTGAATTACGAGAGGAATACATGATATTATACCAAATCAAGCTCTATTCCTTTTGTTACACCTTTGTTGTTTTTCCCTTTTTGCTTATCTAATCATGCTGTCTGTATTTAGTATTTGAACACTGTAATTGGAACATAAAATATAGTAGATCTCTTTACATCTCCTTGTGGATATGTGTACGGAAAGTGTTTATACACAGACACAGATTTTTCCCTCACTGGGTAGAACTTAGTCCTTCTGCCTTTGCGAAACTACATTTTTTTGTCCTCCAGGATTTGCCTAACTAACGGGCTTTGGCATTTCTACTAGTAGCAATCTACTTTCTCTCAAAAACCCCTTCTGGTCTGCAGAGGAGGTTGTTTTCAATGAATTTTCCTTTCCCATCATCCTTTTCCTGATCAATGTTTTAGTCTAACTACTTGATTTTCAAATTACTTCGTAATTACCAAATGCTTAGCTAATTTTAGCTTAATTCCAAAAAGCAATTTTCATTGGTGCCATCTCTGTCTTTGTCTGCTCCTCTCCTTCACACTGTTGTAGCTAGATGTGAAATTAATTGTGCCATGATTTTAACAATGCTACCTTAACTAGCTAGCTATTCTTCTTTGAGGAAGCATCATTTAAAAAAAAAAAAAAAAAAAGGCATTCACATGGATGGATAAAAGAATTAAGATCTCTTAGCCTGAGAAAATGTTGAGGGGTGACTACAATGGCCATTAAGTATATAGGAGATAATGGCTAGTTGTCGGCAGCTGTGCGGAGAATAGAATAAAAGGGAATTAGTTTTAAGAGAGAACATGGAGATTCAGAAAAGAGGTAAAGGATAAAGTACTATCTAAAGACAGAACTGGTATAATCTGTAAATGAGACAAGTCTGTGGTACATGTGTTGTTTTGAAGATTCCTAGGAAAGCTCCTGCTTCCCCACAAATTTTTCTCTCCTACTTGCCTATAGGGAGCTCTTAAACTTTTCCATAACTCACCCTTTCTGCACTCTCTAAGACTCTCTTTTAAAATCAAATTGTCTTATGACTCATTATGTCAAAAGCATATCAGTATGGCTTACAAGACCAGCAACAGAATTTGTGGGATCTAGTATGAAATGAAATTGTAGAATTCCTTGCTCAAAAATTAAGGGTTTCAAGATAATGACAGCAGAGCATTAAAGCCACCTATGGGGCTCTTCTAAATGCAGAGCCCTGTTCCACCGCACGGGCCACACACCCATAAAACTGGCCCTGAAGGGTTAGTTTCGTAAGATGTAGAATACAAGAAGTTTGGGCCATGTCGTCTCTAAGAGCCTTTAAGAATCTGTCAAATGGCCCTGGCTGGTGTGGCTCAGTGGATTGAGCACCAGCCTGTGAACCAAAGGGTCACTGGTTCGATTCCCAGTCAGGGCACACACCTGGGTTGTAGGCCAAGTCACCTATAGGGGGTGCATGAGAGGCAACCACACACTGATGTTTCTGTCCCTCTCTCCCTCCCTTCCCTTCTGCCTAAAAATAAATAAAATCTTTAAAGCAAAAGAATCAAATAATGGACGTAGATCCAGTGCCTAATCAGGGAGCAACCAGCTTCCTGAGATTATTGTGGTGGGAAGAGGGAATCATGAGAAGAGGGGAACAGAGTGAGGGGAGATGAATATGAGCCCAATTCACCCTGAGTTATGTGAGGTGAGGGCATGTCTTAGTTGAAGGATGACACAATGAGCACAGGGAAAACCTGCAAAGTAAGTCTTGAGTCCTGACCATTCTTTCTCCAATGCCCCTTTTCTCCAGTACCCCCAGTTGGTCCTCAACCTCCATGGAAGAGCCCACTCTTCTCAGCATTGACCAATTCGCATGTTTCCTCCCTCTAAGCCCATGGGTCTATGCCTCTCTATTCTCACTCTATGTGCTGTAAAAATGATAAGGTTAATTAATAAAAGCCAAAGTATTCATAGCTAATAATGTCTTAACACCTGAATGTATTCTTTCTACATGGTTCACTTAAAAAGAAGACAAAATGCAACCCTCCAGGGCCTAGGAGAATAGCTTAAAATGGAATGTGATAAGTTCAAAGTTTAATTTAACATTTTTTAAATCTTAAGTATGCATGTGAATTCTACTTTCTAGTCTGTAATATACTGTGTCTATTTTCAAATTTTTAAGGAACTTTAATATGCCAACTTGTTTACATCTAGAACAAAATAAGTTATATGCATTTTCATTTTTCTGTGGGCATGAAGGAAATATTTGATCCAATGCAGTTGTGGCAAGAAGTCACACCGATATGTGGGAGACAGTTGTTTTTTATTTTATTTTTATTTGGAATAATTAGAAGTTCAAAAACACCGGTTCATAAGGTGACAAAACTCATTTTTCAAAGACTCGCAGTGGGATTTTGCCAAGGCTGGTTTAGAGCCTCAGCCCTGGAAAGTTTGCACTAGCCCTTGGGACCAATAAAATTAGTGTATGTTCTCCCAAAATAGAATGCCCATTCATTTTGATGTAACCAATTTTCCAGCAGCCAAAAGTTTCTTGATAACATAAAAGTAATAAGTACCAACTTTTCCAATCATGTACACTTTGAGTTGTCAAGAAAAAAAATAAAATTGGCCAACACAGAAAAGGTAGATCAAGTGGATTTTCTTGTGCATTTTGTCACCAAAACATTTATGAAAACTTAACCCCTGCCCTATTATTCCGACATATACTCATGCAAGTTTATGCTCCCCATTTATTCTGTGGCTTCACCATACTTCTGCAGGGAAAATGCTGATCAGTCTCTTTGGGACAACATTTGCATGCTAATTACGGTTGCCTTTCAATAAATATCAAGAAGAAAAAATTGCTGTCATTTTTGACCACTCCTCACAGGCCGGGCATGCTGCCAAAGGCCAGGCATGCGTCCTCTCAGTCACACACCACGGAGAGCACCACGATCATCTCGCTGAGTCACTGTGAGGATTAGATGAGCTAAGCGCTCCAAGTTTGCTTAATACTAGCTAATTTACATGTTACTTTCTTTAATCCTCTTAATAATCTCATGATTAATAAGTTAATGAGATCAAACTACTAAGTAACAGCTGGCATTTTACCCCAGTTCAAAAAAGATGGACAACCTGTGCTCATTTTCTTGCCTTGCATGCCAAGTTCAAGACTTGGCCAGCACACCTGTCTTCCATGAATCACCCCTGCTTCATCCCCACCATGAAAATGCCTCCACTGACCACCCCAATAAGAAGAGCCTGCTGCATTTTTTCCCTATAGGCAATACTCATCTGACATTTATTATTTATTTCTTTATTCTTATGTCAAAATAGCTTATTTTGGTTTAAAAAATAAAAGCACATACAAGGTTGTGGCTGACCCCTCGAAGGAAGCCAACCTGAGTAAACATTAGTTCCACATCTGGAGGAGTTTGCAGTTAGAAAAGACACTAGGATAGTGCACACCAATTACCAGACATTTAGAACATACACACCATGAGAAAGGCACATGCAAAGTGCCTCCAGAGTTCAGAGGCAGGGGAGCTCTCAGGTTTGGGGGTCAGGGAAAGGTTCATGAGGAAGGTGACATATGAGGTGGGCCTTGAACAACAGGTAGGTTTGGAGGGGAGGACCTCCCATCTGACAGAACAACATGAGCAAAGGCTTGGAAACAAAAAATAATAATAGTAAATCTCACAGCATCATTATGGAATTAGGAGTAGTTCAGTTAAGCTGAAGGAATATGAATGTGTGAAGTGGAAGTTATAGATGCAAAATTGGGTGGGGAATAGAGAATGCTAGGATAAAGATTTTGTTTTTTTATTATCCCCCTGATAAGAGGGAGCCACTAGGAGGCACGGGGCAGAAAGATGGCCCACTCAAAGGCGGTTTGGGGATGGAGTGTGCTTCTAATGTAATTCAGAGTGTAGACTACAGGGGACAGGTGAGAGAGAGCCTGAGGAACCAGCTCACAGCTACCGTCCAAGCCCAGTAATGAGAACCTAACTGAAAATGGCAGAGAAGGATGTGGACAAGGTCAAGGTGGAGGGACACTAGGGTTGGCAGAATTGGGAAGTGGCTGATGAAAGAAAGGGAAAGGAAGGAGAAGGAAGTATGAAGAATCAAAGTCCTATTTGGCTGGAAGAATGTCAGCACCATATGTGCTTCCCCAAAATCGAGAGGCACAGTCAGAGAGGAAAGCAGTGCACTCCCGTTAAAGTATAAGGAGCATCTTAGCGCTGTACTTCCAAACCTACTCACCATGCCCTCCCTGCAAGGCTCTCCGTGAGCTCATGCTGGCTCAGGCCTCACCAAACTTCTGTTCCTTGAGTTAGCTTGCTCCTCTCAGGGCCTTGCACTTTGCTTCCTTCCTCTGTAACATCCTCCCACCTCCAGTCTTCACCTGGCTGGCTTTACATATAAAATCACCAGATCTCAGTTCAAATGCTGCTTCCTCAGAGAGGCCTTCCCTGAGCACCCAACCTAAAACAGCCCAATCTCACACTCCCAGCCACTCAGTCCCATCACTCCCTTGTTCTTCCCACATGGCACTTCCTGCAGTTTGTGGGTTTCCTGATTATCTTCTGTCCCCCCTTACCAGAATGCCAGCTTCATGGGAAAAGGGCCTCATCTCGCTCACCATTGCAAACCTAAGGCCTAGAATGGCGCCTGGCTCCTCACAGGCACTCAAGTAGCCACTGAATGAATCAGTCCACCTGCACCACAGATCACAGCCATGCACTGGCTTTGTGCAGACATTACCTCATTAACATCAGCCCACTTTCCCAATCACAGTGCCCCTTCGTTGTGGCAGCATGTCAATCACACTGGCAGAAACTTCTATTACTTCTACTACTGTTATCACTACTAATAAAATAGTACCTGTTACATGCTGAGTGGTTATCATGTACCAGCTAGAGTACTAATCATTTAATATACAGTATGTCATTTACCACTGTTACTATCCTCATTTCTTTTAAATAAGAGAATCTCAATATTAATTGAATGAGGTTAGGGGGCTTGAAAGTCATGCAGCTAATAAGTGGTAGAACTTGAGCTTGAATCCAGTTTTTTCTGACTCGAAGCCACCATGACGTGCTCCCTTCCCTGTCAAAAGTGTGAATTTTCAAGCATATCGTTTAAAGATTTGAGAAACGCTGAACTAAATGATTGAGACCCCAACTGTGGAGAGCCTGAAAAAAATATTTCTAAAGAACTTTGGAGGAATCTGGATTGCAGACAGGAAAGTGAATGCATCCTTTCAAAGAAAAAAGGAAAGTGCTTAAAAAAAAAGCCAATTATTCTTTGTTAACAGTGTCAAAACAATCATTAATCACCTCATTTCAGAGATACCCAGTTGTGAAAGTGGCCTCCCAAAGTAAGGACCAGAGATTGGGTTTGCAGGAAATGTAACTAACTGAGAAAGGAAGGTTTCAGGGCTCACCAGGACTATCCACTGCCTTCAGCCCTGCCTGCTCCTTACAGCCTCCACAGAGCTTTCAGCAAAGTTAGGGGAATGGAGCTGTAACTTCTGGGAGAACACAAGAGCAAATATCGTGCAGAATTTTTAAGCATATTATAGATTACTCGAGTGGTCAGTGGGTTCCCAGCATGCAACGCACACCCTAATCTGTCTAATCCTGCTAAATTTAGGGCCCATGATAAAAATGGGTCATCTGTTTTAAGATACATTGAGACACAGTTCGAATTAGGGGAAATTCCTATGAATCCAGCAATAATGCGATAGGAATAAGAATACACAGGGAACCAAATGACCTAGATTGTAAGAAATAAACATGATCCTGTGTGGTGATTGTGACACCACCTGTCAAGGCTGTAAATGATAAAAAGAGGATGAAAGAAAAAGATGAGCTTTTTAAAGCAATACAAAATCTAGAGCTTCCTGGTTTGTAGTCAAATAAATGTAAGACAGTAGGAATGCTAAGGACCTTGGTTACCATGTCACTTAGGTATTTTC
>PVKU01010060.1:0-55736 GCA_004027475.1 Anoura caudifer | reverse complement strand
TCTTCTTCTTCTTCTTCTTCTTCTTCTTCTTCTTTTTTTTTTAGCAGAAAGTCAGGAAGCAGTCCCACAGTTGCATGAGAATCTGGTTGCTCCCACAGAGACAGAATTAGTCAATTAGTCAACCAACAAGAAGTTATTGAGTGTGACCTATAAACTCAGCCCCGTGTTTCAACTGAGTGCAACTGTGAGTTTGGAAGAGGAAAGTGGATAGGGGACTGGAATGTGAAGATGGTGAGACCTGGGCTGAGATGTGATATAGGTGTGTCTAGTTCCCAGATCTGTGCTCTCAGTGGCCAGAAGGTGGCTGTGATTCAGAAAAGCAGAAAGACATCATTTTGAATTATGCCTCACTGCTCTGGACCCCATAGTCACTGGTTGGTCCATTGTGTCCACGTATTTTTAAAATTTTGGGTTTTTAAAAAGATTTTATTTACTTATTTTTATAGAGAGGGGAAGGGAGAAAGAAAAAGAGGGAGAGAAACATCAATGTGTGGTTGCCTCTTGAGCACCCCCTACTGGGGACCTGGCCTGCAACCTAGGCATGTGACCTGACTGGGAATTGAACCAGCAACCTTTGGTTTGCAGGCCGGCACTCAATCCGCTGAGTCACACAAGCCAGGTATGTCCATGTATTTTAACATGGCATTTTAACAGGCACCCTGGCAGCTCCTGAATGTTTATAGAAGAGGTATTGTGGCAGCCACATAGTGACTTTGGGTTTTGTTGTGAAATTGCATTTATACACTTGGCATACTCACGCTGACTTAAATTGTAGGTAAATTTGGGGCAGCTGGATGGTGGGTCTGATAAAGATTAGGGGGGATTAAGCACCCCCCCAACACACACTGACAATTATTTAATAAAGATCTTTTAACCGCACATCATTATGCCTTTGCTGGGGATTTTATAGGCAGAACAAAGATCGAAGAAAATTGAGCACGTTCTAAGGAATGGTGAATTTAATGAACTTATAACAAACATAAATTAAAAATTGAAAAATAAATTAAAAACTGCTTTTCTGAATCACAGCCACCTTCTGGCCACTGAGAGCACAGATCTGGGAACTAGACACACCTATATCACATTTTAACAAACATCAATTAAAAATTGAAACCTAACTACAGTGCAGCTCTCATGTCATCTCCAGTTCTTTCTCACTGAGCAATGGGTAGAATTCTTAGCAGGGAAAGCTGGACCCTAGTCTTCTGTTGTGCCCACTGACCCACAACAGTTCTGGGTGGCTCAGTCACAGAAGTCATGCCAGCCACAGGGACAACTTTCTCCCTATTAGCTGTGAGGAACAGAGCCTTTGCCAATGGTCTTCCCAGAGTGCCAGCTACTTCTGTGCTGACTGCTAGCAGAGACCTGTTTAAGGCTGGAACCAAGGTGTCAGGACAGCTGGTTCTCAAAGCTTGTGACACAGATGAATCACCTGCAGAGCTTGTGGAAATGCAGTTTCCAGGGCCGCACTGCTGAGATTCCATCGGTGAAATGGAGAGGGGCCAGGAATCTGCACTCTCCAAACACACCAGGAGATCCAGGTGGGACCACCTGTGGGAACTGCTCGTGTGTATGGTGGTTGAGGGCATGAAGTGTAGTTGGGCAAGTCTCAAGTCTGTACTCCCGCCTCTCAAGTCTCACCATCTCTATTTTAAATGGAGAGAAGAGCACCTTCCTTTCTGAGGTCAATCAACTTAGACGAAATATTTTAGCAAAGGTGCTTAGTACAGGTAAGGCTTTCTAACTACACAAGGAGGCTTCCCTGACTGAGCCCAAGTCCATGCAGCTAGTCAGTGGCAGGGCAGGACTAGTGCTCCAGTTTGCTGGCTCTGATGCTGCACTTTACCTGGGTGGCAGAGTGTCTGTAGAAGCTGTGGTATGGCCCCTCCCCAGGTCTCCATGCCCTGCAGGCCAAGTTGGGGGGCTGTGCCCTTGAGGATTAGAAAAACATACGGGCAGTGCTTCGCACAGAGGAGGCACTCAGAAAACATCCGGATGATCAGACGGTAATTATAGAGGTATCATTTTGGGGGTCCCCTTTCTGGTTCTGGGCCTATCCTAATGCTTCTGAGTCCTGTGCTGTAGGAGGAGCTGAGCTACACTGTTTATCTATGCAGTGACCACTTAAGTGCTGGCTTCTAGGTTTGCTCCTTTCCATCTCAGGACAAATCAGAGCATGTGAATCCCTTCATACAGCCTCTCCCTCCTTCCATTCTGCCTTTCCTGTGTCCACCCTCATCTTCCTAATCTATAAAATGGGCATAATCAGCCCTCTCTCACTTGCAAAGTGAGATGACTCCAGTCCTATAACATCTTGTAAAGGATGTTTCTAATCCCTCTGGTCCCCTGCCCAGTAAAGATGACCTGCCACAGTAGGAACAACTAGCCCAGAGGTCAGAGAGAGCTCTGTTAGGAGCAAGGGGTGGGGTGCAGAGGGCAGCAGGTGCTCCACGCTTGGACCAGCTCACGGGTGCTGCCTCATGGGTCTGTGAATGCAAGTGCTCCTGCAGAGCACTGGGGATTTGTCTTGTCTTGGAACTGGTGAAGGAAGTTAGAGATATATGTGTGAGGAGAATGTAGGGGTCAATAGGCCTCTGGCAGGTCCTGGGTAGGGGAAATCCTTGGGGGCCCTCATCATTCCTGCAGTTCCTGAAAGCTTCACCATCTTCCTAAGAAATAGGTCTCAGCAGATTCTGCTGCCCCTGCTGGAGCAGCTTTTCCTTCTCCCTTTCCTTGGCCCAGGGCAGGGGTATGCGGCACACCAGAGGGCCAGGGTTCTTGAACATTGGTGTGCTTCAGAGTCTCCAGGAAGGTGTAATAAATGCATTTTCCCCTCATTACTCTCCTCTGCCTTACCCACCCTCACGTCCCACATTCAATCCTTCCCACCCTTTGTCTTTGTCCATGGGTCCTTTATATGTGTTCCTTGACATCCCTTCCCCTTCTTTCCCCCGTTACCCCCTCCCCCTCCCCTCTGGTTATTGTCAGTTTGTTCTTTATTTCAGTGTCTCTGGTTCTATTTTGCTCACTTGTTTGTGTTGTTGATTAGTTTCCACTTATAGGTGAGATCATGTGGTATTTGTCTTTCACCACCTGGCTTATACTACCCTTTGTGACAGCATGGATGGAACTGAAGAGCATTATGTTAAGTGAAATAAATGAGGTGGTTTGGCATGAATTAATAACCTTTATATGCTTTATTTTCCACATATGTACAATTGGGATTGACAGCATCTATTTTATACAGTGGTTATAGGGACTGTGTTATGAAACTCACCCCCTTTTCCTCCTGTGTGTCTCCTTTATGGTCACACAGAACATTTCACTTCTTTTTTCTTTGTTTTTATTGTTGACAGTCTTTCACACATTCCCATTTTTTTCCCCTTTGCTCACCTCCACCCAGCTCTCAGCCCCACTTTCCCTCTGGCCATCACCACACTGTTGTTGGTGTCTATGGGTTACGAATATATTTTCTTTGGCTAGTCCCTTCATCCATCCCCCATCCCCTGGCGTACCTGTTCCATGCATCTGTACCTCTGTTTCCATTTTGTTCATCAGCTTATTTTGTTCATCCGATTCCACGTATAAGTGAGATCATATGGTATTTACCTTTCTCTGACTGGCTTATTTCACTTAGCATTAATGCTCTACAAGTCCATCCATGCTGTCACAAAAGGTGAGAGTTCCTTCTTTTCCTATGGCTGAGAAGCATTTTATTGTATAAATGCACCACAGTTTTTATATCCACTCATCTACTGATTGACACTTGGGCTGCTTCCAGATCTTGGCTATTGTAAATAATGCTGCAATGAACATGGGGGTGCTTATGTTTTTTCAAATTGGTGTTTCAGGGTTCTTAGGATATATCCCCAGAAGTGGGATTGCTGGGTCATAAGGCAGTTCCATTTTTCATTTTTTGAGGTAACTCCTTACTGTTTTCCACAGTAGCTGCACCAAACTGCGTTCCCACTAATAGTGCATGAGGGTTCCCTTTTCTCCACATCCTTGCCAGCACTTGTTGTTTATTGATTTATTGATGAAAACCATTCTGACAGGTGTGAGGTGATATCTCCTTGTGGTTTAATTTGCATCTCTCTGACTAGTGACATGGAACATTTTTCATATGTCTATGGCCATCTGTATGTCCTCCTTGGAGAAATGTCTATTCAAGTCCTTTGCTCACTTTTAATTGGATTATTTGTCTTCCTGCTGTTGGGTTGTATAAATACCTTAAATATTTTGGAATTTAACCCCTTGTCAGGTGTATCTTTGGCAAATATGTCCTCCCATTCAGTGGCTTGTCCTTTCATTTGCAGAATGCTGCACTTGGGACACTCTGGTCACCATACATGTGGAGGTTTTCCTTTCCCAACAAGCAATTCTCTGTGACACCAGCTTGGTGTCCTGCAATTTAACTCAATTCTGACACTACTTACCTGGAGACAGTGTCAGATCCCACAGGTTAAGGGCTCAGTTCCACATGACTGCCCCTTCCATTTCAGAAGCCAATTGCAAGTCTTAAGTCTCCAGGTTACTCACAATTTCTGTCCAAGCTGGCCACAAACTGGAGGTTCCCAGAGCCTCCCCACCCTAGGATTCCATTATTTGTCAGATCAGATCCCAGAACTCAAGGAAAAATTTACTTATGTTAATCAGTGTGTTAAAGGATATGATAAAGGATACGGATGAACAACCACATGAAGAAATACAGAGGAGAAGGTCTGGGAAGGTCGAAAGCACAGGAGCTTCTGTCTCTGTGGAGTTGGGATGTGTCACCCTCCTGGTGCATGGATGTGCTTAACAGCCTGGAAGCTCTTGGAGGCCTGTGTTATTGGGACTTTCATGGAAGCTTTATCACGTAGGCGTGATTGATCATTAACTCCATTTCCAGGTCTCTCCCCTTTCTGGAGGACGAGGGTGGGGTGCAGCTGAAAATTCTAAGCTTCTGATCATGGCTCGGTCTTTCTGGTGACCAGGCCCCATTCAAGAGCCTGCCCAGAGTCACCTCATTAGAACAAAAGGCACTCCTATCACCCAGGAAATGACATGGGTTTTGAACACCCTGTGTTGAAGGGGTTCTGATGATGAAAGACCAGATACTAGAACAAAAGGTATTCCTTGTGTTCTTATCACTTAGGAAATGATAAGTGTTTCAGGGGCCCTGTCTCAGGAACCAGGGACAGAGACCAATATGTATATTTTCTATTATCTCACAAGCATCAAATTAGTCAGTACCTATAAAGAATTTGTCACAGTGCCTGTGTTAAATTAACAACCATAATTCTTGTCAACGGACCTGGACAAGCCATTTGACATATTAGTTGATGTTCATTTTATTTTCTGTGTATATGCTCCAAATTCCCCCCCTGTGAACATATATTACTATTCTGAGCAGGAAAACATGTACATGCCTGCTGGTAAGTCTCACCCGCTGGGCCCCCATTCTTTGGGGCCTGGCTTCGAGATCACTAGAAACCTAAATTCACCAGGCTCCTTTTGAAGTCTGTAATTTCGATAGATTTTTAGTGTGAGACAACCACTAAGAACCAGAAGATGCAGTGAAAGATTACTGTCTGGCAGTTAAATTGTAAGGCAAACATAATGGCTTCTGATAGAATAATGAGAACTAGCATTAGACTTTGCCTGTGCTGGGCTCAAGAGCTCTTTGTGCCCCCTCATTTAACCCTTGCAGTGATCTTTGAGGTAGGGGGTATTATCCCCATTTTTCAGTAGAATATTGAGTTGTGAGGAAGTTGAAGAACTTCCTGAAGTCACATGGCAAAACCATAACTAGGAGCCAGTCTGTCAGTGTTCAGAACCCACCCACTCAACCCTCTTTAAGTCCACCTGAAAAAGAATTCCTCTAAAGCCAGCAATGCTTGGCTGAAATGTTTCCTGTTGAAAGAAAAATATGTTAGAATTTATGATGTTGTTTCTCTTCTTGAGCAATTCAGTCCCAAAATCATTACATGTGCAAAACAAGGCCGGTGTCTATGGAGAGCTGCAGCTTCGTGTGAGGGGTCAGCACCCGGGGTGAGTGAGATGGACAGACACCCAAGCCATCACTGTGACTCCTGCAAGGCAGAGGGACAGGGCCTGGGAGAGGTGTCAGTGAATGCAGGCTTTTGAGTCCGTGTATTTCTGTATTGTCTGATTTTTTGGAAATGAATATATAATTATGAATAACTTACATCATCTTTATTTTAAATTAAAAGTAAAATAAAGGGAAAAAGAGAAAGGTGGAGTAGAGATGTAGAAGAGCAGTGGGCTGTTTTGGTGGTGAGGCTGGGAAAGGGTGGGTCGAGCCCAAGGCTGGAGCGCAAAGGCCCGAGCTGCATGGTCTCCAGCAGCGCCTGCATAGGCTGCACATGGGCCGGAGGGCATGGTTCCTGGGGTAGCTTCCCAGCTGCCTCTCCAAATGCTCCAAGGTTCCCTCTCACAGGGCCCATCTGGTTTATCTTTGGGGAGTCTCTGAGTCAGGGATATACCTGAGTAGTTTTAACAATGCCCATCACTCTCACAACTCTCCCCTGTCTTTGTTCCCACTTGCTTGGGGCCCAGAGACAAACTGTCTACTCTGGGAAAAGTGGAGGTTTTCCTGTCCCAGAAATGACCTTTCCACAATACTTATCCAGTGTGATGTTCCACACTGGGTTCTATGAAGACACTTTAAATGACTTCCCTTGCACTGAGCTGTTGTGAGTTTTTATTTGAGATAAGATAATAGCTATATTTGTTGAGTTCCTTGGTTCCTGACTCCAGGAGCATTATCCCACTGAATCCTCACAACAGCCTGGAGAGGCAGACTTGGTACAGAGAAATGTATTTTAAATGACTTCCCCACAGTCCACTTGAAAGTATTAGAGCTAAGGCACCAAACCAGATTTTCTGATCAAAACCCAAACTGAACTTCAATATGCCAAACTGCCTTTTTAATTTTGCTCCAAAAGTTTGGTTGTGACTTTTTGGTTTTCAAATGTGGTTTAGTTTGTGAACAAAGATAATACTGTTGGACTTTTTTAATTTTTAAAGCATTGAGGGTACTCTATGTGCTGGCACTATGTTTAGTGCCTTATTTAGACAATCTGATTTAACCCTCACCCAAACCCCATGACTCCTACCTTACAGATGAGGAAATCAGGACCCAACGTCTCACAGCAGGCAGCTGGGTGACCCCGAGGCAGAACTCTGGCAGTTTGTCTTAAGCACCCTTCCCCTTAAGCACTTGACTATGTCCCTCACCCCAAAACTACGGGAACGTTCTCATTGACTTGTGAAGATTTTGTGAGCTAATGTGTACTTAAGGCTGTTTAATTAGAACCCTTTGCCTGGCAGACAGCTCAGAAGAGAAATAGCTGGAAACAAAGCCGGAATCTTTCTCAGCCTTCCCCTCCCTTTTGGCCACCATCCTTTTCAGGAAACTCCATGAAGCCAAGGGCCTATTGGTTTGTTCAATTTTACATCTCCGTTGTTGGTCACAGTAAGAATTTGAAAAGCCTTTGTTGAATGAATGAATGAATGCCATCTCATCTTGCCGCTGAGCAGAACTTGGTTATAAAGGATCCTCACTGGAGCTTTGTATTGAATATCTAGGGAAAAACCAGTCATCTTTGGTTCCTTGCCCCAACTCTATCAATGCTCAAGTGCAACTCACCAGCTTAGTGAGAAGACCAGTTCCCCAGCTGATGTGCTGAACAAAGACTTCCCTGGACCACATGGGGACCAACCCCCTGGCACAGACTGCAAGCCTGGAAGAAGGCACAGTAGCGTGGAAAGAGCTCTGGGCTAGGAATCTGTGACCTGGGGTCTTACACTCTTGGCCTCCTCCCCTCTCTGAGCCTTACTATCCTTGGCTTTAAAAGGAAAGAGTGGACAAATAAGCTCTGACCACAGGGCTTTATTTAGTAGAAAGATAGACTGAGTGAGAGTATGAATTCATGGCCAGGGCAAATCGCTGCCCTAAACTGGTGTCTGTCTTCAGCAAGAGCTCAGAAGCAGAGCCACAGGGAAAGAAGACCTAGTGTTTACTGAGCACTGTGCAAGTGACTTGCCTTTGTGCTATTGTGTGGGATCCTCAAAACAGGCTTGTTGTAGAACACTCTTCAGCAATGAAAAGGAACAAATCATTGATACATGCAACAACCTGGACGACTCTCTAGGGCATTGTGCTGAAATGAAAAGGTATGTTGTATGATTCCATTTGTATAGCATTCTAGGAATGACAAAATTATAGAAATGGAGAACAGAGTATGGTTGCAAGGGAGTGGGGATTGTGGGTGGGGGCCTGACTATATTGTGGTAGAGTTCTTTTCTGTTTATGGAACAGTTCTGTATTTTGATTGTGGTTGTGGTCACACAAATCTACACATGTGATGAAGTTGCATAGAACTAGAGGGGAGGGGGAAGGGGATAATGGGAGAAAGAAGGGGAAGGATCAAGTCAAGGAACACGTATAAATGACCCATGGACAAGGACAACGGGGGCAGGGGGAGAGGATTGAAAGTGGAAGGTGGGGGGTAGGTAGGGCAGGGGAGAGTAATGGGAGGAAAATGGGGACAACTGTAACTGAGCAACAATAAAAATTTTTAAAAAAGAAAATAAAAAAAGGACTATGCACAGACACACAACGAGTGCATGTAAAACTGGTGAAGTCTGAATAAAGTCTATGGATTGCACCAGTGTCAATGTCCTGGTTTTGATACTGTGCTCTAATTATGTAGGATGGTAATGATTGGGGAAAGCTGAGTGAAGGGTAGAGGGGGCCTCTCTGTACTATTTTTGCCATTTCCTGTGGGTCTCTATTTTCATCTACAGATGAAAGACCTGAGGCTCATGGAGGTCACACACCTCTGGAAAGGAAAATGAAGATTCTATTCCATTTTCCTCCTCTGACCCCAGAGTTGCGAACTTCTCTCTCCACCACAGGCCTTGGGTGTGGAACGGGAACTGCCAGAAGTTGGCCCAGGCAACCCTGTTATTCTCCACTTCAAGTAAATGCGGGGAGTATCCTTTTTTTTTTTTCCCACCTGGGCAGTGAGACTGTATGACTTAGCTAACCCATTGGTGGGAAACCCTTTTTGGAGGATTTAAACCATGCACTCTCATTCCACTTCTTTACCCAACGTTTATCAAGGCTTTGACTGAAGGAGAAGGAGTGACCCTGAACACCTGCAGTTTGATTGCTCTCAGGGGAGTGAAACACGTTTCTTTACCTGTATTTTCACTTTCTCTCAGCCCTTTTCACCTCCCTTCATCTTGCTTTGTGTTTGGCACTTGCTAGACTGAGGTTGGGGGGGAGAGATCTACAACGAAGGCACCAAGACGAGAATTGGACAAGGACTTAACAGAGCCTATAGCCTGTTTGAGGAAAACAAGTAACAAAAACAAACAAACAAACAAAACAATGCCAGCAATTAAGGCAAGAGAGTATGTGGGTTGGAGAAGGAGCCACTAGCTCTTACTCCAGGTTAAAGCCTCTTCAAAGGGAGGAGGTATTTAACATGTATCTCATGAGCGGACGTATGTACCCGCAGACTTGTTGAGTTTCAAGACAGCAGAGAATATACATCCATTGTTTCTGATGGGAGGGATCGGTAATCTTTCAGAAAGAAGTGAGACTTCAAGGGAAGAGAACCCCAAGCCAAAAGAAAGACATCACTAAAGATACAACTACATTAAAGTGCATGTCATTATGGAGAAGCAGCCATGGGTAACCCATTAATTTGACCTATTCTGTCCTATATGGTAACCACTGGCCACATGTAACTACTGAGCACTCTATTTAATTTTTAAAATTCCCATCCTCACCCCTTCCTCCTTAGCAACCATCAGCTCATTCTCTATATCTATAGGTTGTTTCTGTTTTGCTTAGTTATTTTATGTTTTTAGATTCCACATATGAGATCTTACAGTACTTGTCTTTCTCTGTATGACTCTGTTAGCGTCATACCATCTATATCCATCCATGTTGCCACAAATGGCAAGATTTCACTCTTTTTTATGGCTGAGTAATATTGCATTTTATATAAGTACCACATCTTCTTTATCTATTTATCTATCACCAAACATCTAGGTTGCTTCCATATCTTGTCTATTACTACTAATGCTCCAATGAAATGGGGATGCATATATCTTTTCAAATTAGTGTCTTTGTTTTATTTGGATGAATACCCAGAAGAGGTATTCCTGGGTCATAAGATAGTACTATTTTTAATTTTTGTGGAAACTCCATACCATTTTCCACAGTGGCTGCACCAGTCTGCACTCCCATTAACAATGCACAAGGGTTCCCTTTTCTTCACATCCTCATCAGCACTTGTTGTTTGTTGATTTATTGAGGATAGCCACTCTGACAGGTGTGAGGTGATACCTCACTCTGGTTTTAATTTGCATTTTCTTATGATTAATGAAGTTGAGCATCTTTTCATATATCTATTGGCCATCTGTATGTCCTCTTTGGATAAATACATATTTAGGTCCTCTGCCTGTTTTTTAATTGGATTGTCTGAGGGTGGAGGGGGCAGTTGATGTTAGGTTGTATGAGTTCCTTATATATTTTGGATATTAAGCCCTTATCAGATGTATCATTTTAAAATATCTTCTCCCATCCAGTCAGTTGTCTTTTCATTTTGGTTTCTTTGGCTGAGCAAAAGCTTTTTAGTTTGATGTAGTCTCATTTATTTGTCCTCTTGTTTCCCTTGCTTGAAGAGAAAGATGTTGCTAAGAATGATGTCAAAGAGTTTACTGACTACGTTTTCTTCTCAGAGTTTTATGGTTTCAGGTCTAACATTTAAGTCTGTAATCCATTTTGAGTTTATTTTTGTTTATGGTGTAAGAAAATGGTCTAATTTCAATTTTTGCATTATCTGTCTAGTTTTTCCAATGGCACTTATTGAAGAGACTGTCTTTACCCCATTGTATATCCTTGCCTCCTTTGTCATAGTACTGAGCACTTTAAAAGAGGCTAGTCTGGAATGAGATATGCTGGACCCAAGACTTAGCACACAAAAAAGTAAAACTCCCAATATTTCTTATATTGGTTACATGTTCAAATGATATTTCTGATGTATTAGGTTAGTTAAAATAATTACCTATATTAACATGAATTTTACCTGTTTCATTTTTTTATGGCTACTAGAAAATTTTAAATTACTTATGTGGCTCTCACCCTGCCTTGGCCAGGTGGCTCAGTTGGTTGGAATATCATCCTGTACACCAAAAATGTTGCAGATTTGATCCCCAGTCAGGGCACATACTTAGGTTTGATCTCCAGTCTGGGCATGCATAGGAGGCAACTGGTCAATGTTTCTCTCTCCCACTGATGTTTCTCTCTCTCTTCCTCTCTCTCTAAAAATCAGTAAGTGTATTCTTGGGTGAGGACTAAAAAAAAATTACTTATGGGACTCTCATCATAGGCTATTTGGGCAGCCTGCCTAGACTACCCTTTTTATAATGCTTGTTTTCTTTCCACTCATTTTTGAAGCAGCCATAGTTTGGAGCAATTTCTTTTCTTTTTGCTTGAATGAAGTCTCCTTTCTCTCAAGGGATGATATTATTTACAAGGTACCTGAAAAGGAGGTAAAGAGCCCCCAGGGCCGCTATGCTGAACAATACTGCCTTTGTAACAGGCAGTTTTGATATTTAATGAATAAATGCATTGGATATTAAAATCTTTGGGGTCTCTTCTGAAATTACCATCAGAATATTTTGTTTTACATTCCATAGGTTTCCATGGAAGATTGGGTTCTGTTGGCCTCTTCATTTCCTGAGGTAATGCAAATTATTATTTCTGGGGATTTGGAAGTGATTTTTGATAGCACTTTAGTTCCTCTTGTTTTCCTTTTCTTTGTGTCTGAGAAAAGACACATGGAAACATTAGAACAGGGCTCTTGGAAAATGAATTTTGATTTTCCTTCATCCTCCACACTTGACTTGCTTCTCTGTTTCCTGAGCTGTCTGCAGTCTCTAGTGTACCAAGAAGGAGCACGTATTTGTTCCTTCTCTTCGTTCATCTCATATTCAAGAAGGGGAATATAGAGCTGCAGGCCCAGGCCAGCAACCTCCAGCTTGGGGGTCCCTGCCTAACCTGTACTCCCCCTGAGTGGTGGTGGTGGTCGTGTGATGGGAAGCATTGTGGAATAAGCCTCTTTCCTGACCAGGCACAAACTATGAACAAATCATTCTCCTTTTACTACAATGGTATCAGTATTTCAAATCAATCCTAGGCCCAACTGCTAGGTTCAAATAAGGTGGTGTATATTAGTACCTTTAGGAAACAATGTGAGGCTGCTCAGATGTCAATTAGCATGAGTGCAGGTGGAGAAACCACCAGCTGGGAAAGCTTCTTAGAAGTGCTTCAGAAAGGCCCTAGAGAAGCCCGCAGTCACTACAATGGGAGGATGGAGGATGCCTTGTGCTTGGACACCTTGAATTGGGCAAAATGGAGGGAGCAGTAGTAAAGACTGAGGATCGGCCCGAGGATAGTTCCCTTCCAATCTGGTGCTCCTGTCCACTGGGCATCCTCAGGAGATATTCATGTGGGTCACGAAGGCATAAATAATTCCTTAGTGTCTGGGTGGGTATCAGGCTGTGGACCAGGTGTGGGGATACAGGAACAAGGAAGGCACCACCCCGGCCTTCAAGGGCCTCCCAATCTGGTGGAGACAGGCAGGAACACTGGGTAGTACTGCACAGCACCAAGCACCACGTGGGCCACTGCCACAGGCACAGGAGCAACACCTGAATCACGGCAAAGGGAGGGGAGAGGTCCCACAGAGCATCTTGCAGGAGATGGCAGAGCATTGTTTTTCTATTGCAGTGAAATACACACAACATAAAATTTACCATCTTAACTATTGTGAAGTGTACGGTTCAGTAGTGTTAAGTACTCAACAGTCGTGCAACCCATCTCCAGGACTCTCTTCATCTGGCAAAACTGAACTCTGTGCCCCTTAAACAACAACGCTCTGTTCTCCCTCTCCCCAGACCCTACAAACCACCATTTTCCTTTCTGTGTACACTTCACTGTGCTAGGGACCTAACATAAGTGGAATTATATGTATCATTTTTTCCTTTCGTGTGTGTGTGTATGTGACTGGCTTATTCCAGTGAACATGTCCTCAAGGTCTGTCCATGTGTAGTATGTGTCAGAATTTCCTTCCTTATTATGCATGTACCATATTTTCTCTAGCTATTCATCCACCAGTGGGCATTTGGGTTGATTTTACCATTGAGCTATTATGAATAGTGATTCTATGAAAATGGTATATAAATAACTCTTTAAGATGGTGCTTTCAATTCTCTTGGGTATATACCCTGCTGTGGACTGAACTGTGTCCCCCTGCAAAACTCACATATTGAAGCCCTAACCCCACAATGTGACTGTATTTTCAGATAGGGTCTTTAGCAGGTAATTAAGTTTAAATGAAGTAATAATGGTGGGGTCCTAATCCCAAAGGGGATGAACTTGAAGAAGGGGGCAGGTGGGTCTTCTGTGGCCCCAGTCACAAATTTGTTCTTTATCCTGAAGTCCATGAAGAGTGGATTTATCTTGAGGGATTTAAAATGGTGGGGGAGGGGTGGTGGAGAGTGTTGACACAACCCTCAGATTTAATTCTAACAGATCCACTGACAAGAATGTGGAAAATGGGTCAGAAATGATGAGACCTCAGAAAGATGCTGAGGACATACTACAGGCTCAGAGACAGAGAGGTTGGGATTTAGGACAACTTCCGTGGCAGGCAGACCCTAAGTGGCCCCCATAATTCCTCTGATGTTCATGCCCCGTATAATCTCTACCCCACCCCCACACCCAAGAGTGGGTAGGACCTGTGACTTGCTTTTAGGCAACAGAAGATGGCATAGCTGAAGGGATTTCACCTAACTTAAGTTCCCATAAGCAGGTGATTTTGAATTAACCAAAAGGGAGAGTATTTTGAGTGGCCTGACTTAATCAGGTAAAAACCTTTAAAAGAGGGCCCAGGCCCTATCTGAGGTGAGAGACAATTCTAGGAGCTTGATGACATAAGCAGTCAAGTTAGAGAAACCCACATGGCAAGGAAATGTGGGTCACCTCCAGCCAACATTCGGTAAAAAGAAGACGGAAGTGAATTCTGCCAACAACTTGAGCGAGCCTTTGAGGAGACTGTAGCCCATCCACACTGACTGCAGCCCTGTCAGACCCTGAGCAGAGGGCTCAGCTCAGTCACGTCTAGACTCTTGGCCCAGGACACTGAGATCATAAATGTCTGTGTAAGTTGCTAAGGTAGCAGTGATTTGTTACAGAATGATGGAAAATGAATACAACTCCCAAGGTTCCTGGAGTGCCACCCTAGGAAACAGCTGGGGAGAAGGAGGAAGCAATGAGCAAATGGGCAGGCTGACAGTGTCTCGAAGCATATAGTCAGTGGGCCTTCCTCTTCAAGGCAAACAATCCCCAATCAGAAAAATCACGTGATTTCTGCTTTAGAAATGCCAGAATCTGTGGGCCCTTAATCAAAGCTTTCTTCCTTTAATTACTGCCAGCTGGAGTTCAGTAAGCACCACAAAGCCTACTGAATCTGATGTACCCAACAGACAGGAACAAACCTCAAGACATTTCAGGACTCACCTGCTGTTACATCTTCTCTGAAGAGAAGGCAAGGAATATAAAGACATGTTTTTCATTACTCAGAGAAGTTTTATTTAGGTGGACACAATAATGTGGAACCAAAACACTGTTTTGCCTTTATGTATGAACACCACAGCCTGGACTCTGGCCTTTCATCCCTCCTTAAACAAAGCCAGCGTGATCAGAATGCAGATCTCGGACAACTGGCTCCCATGGAAACATGAAATACAATGGTGATAGCCACCAAAATGCAGAGCTTTCAAAGCGCTTGTGCTGTTTTTAAGGATCTTTTTCTAAACCATGACATGTTCTCATCTTTTGATTTTTTTGTGGAATAGAAGCTACTTTTCTTACCAAATGACACAGTAACAAGAACATCCATGTTTTTCTTTAAAAGTTTTGAAGAAATTTAGTCATTAAAGATAATTTTAATTATACCTAGAAGCACTATTAAACTGTAATTATGATGCTTTTAAAAAGCCAGCTTGTCAAAGCGGAGCTGATGGCTTCATTTTTGTAGGGAACACATGACCTCGTAGAACTCTACAAGGCTTTTCCTCCTCTGGTGGGCAGGGGGCACCCACTCAAGGCATGAGAAGCTTTTATAACTTTCAGGAACTTGAATAACAATTACTGATCAAACCTCATGCTTTAAGTGACAAAGTATTTTTACCACTAAAAAGAGAACCAAGAACAAAATACTTCATTTAAAGCAGGCAAGCCAAGCACAGATTAACATTTATGACATTCCACAAATAACACAACATCATCTTCGACAATCTGTTTTTTAAAGGTTTTACTTTACTTGTGAAAAATAGAGCAAAAAGCCAATGACTGCCTAGAAGGAGCTAGTTCATCGCAATGCCCTGAGAGACGAAACCGTGATTACTGATAATTGCACATTTCAATGAACAATCCTTTCCATGAGATTATTCTGGAAAATTACAGAGACCAGGACCTTTAAAATGTCAATTTCTCTAATCATTGCGAGGCAACATTGAACCTGTTTTGAATTTGGAAAGTGATTACAACTAACTCCATAATAAAAAGCTATGAACTGTCACCATTTATACATGGAAACCTATTCATCTGCAGAAATAGTTCCCTCTCCACCAAGAAGCTAAATGAGCCTCCCTTCCTCTCTCCTTCAGAGAACCATCTGCCTTCTAAAATCCAATCACGGTTGTCAGAAAACTGGGACTTATCATAACAGTGTGTTCGTGCATACAACAAATATTTGAGAACGCCCATTACACAACAGTCACTGTTTTAGGAGCTTGGTGTATAGCACTGGATAAAACCTCCCACCCCCACGGATCTGCTATTTACCCTGAACTGACAACAGCAAAATCAACCAAATATGAGTGCATTTAAAAAGGTGTGTATCCATCTGCCTCTAAGAGCTGAACTAATTCTCCCAGAACAAGCTCCCAGTGCCCTGCTGCCCCACCTTTGCTCATTCTTGGATGGGAGAAGCTACTCAGTGAACACTTGTTTCCACAAATGAAACAGGAACATCAACACCCACCACACAAATGGAAGTCTCTCGCTTTGTGACAGAACCACTACACAGTAGGACAAAGCACTTTACAAGTGTTATGCCGCCCTCCTCACAGTCCAGTGAGGCTGCACAGGGACAGTGATTTGGATCTGGAATAAGGTAACACCTGGTGGCCAGAGAACAGTGGTCATGGCCAACTGCCGGATCATTCCAGGCTACCTCTTCCAACTCACTCTTGAAACTGACGTCTCCAGTCTGACTCTAGAAAATGAAGTCAGTTACTCAAAATGTGCACTTCATTCAAAAATAAACATATAGTTTAGACCTAGTGTTTCCACAAAGGCAGCAGGGGCTGCTGTTCTCTCCTGTGTGGGTTGGCCTTCAGCCAGCAAAGCACAGCTTAACTGTGGGTGCATGGACTATGACTCCTGAAGGTTTCTTTAATGTTTTTGTATATCTAGAGAAGGTCAATAGTGTTAAAAATATTTTCAAGGGAACTTCCCAAAAGTTTAAGAACCTCTGCATTGGAGGGTCTCTGCCTGTCCCTTGGTAAAATTATACATGCATCTGGTCCCTGCATTCAGAATGATGGGTCCCAGTCCCAGCTGCAACATGAGCATTGTTGTGAGTCTGGTTTAGAAGCCCCCTGCTGGTTTACTAGGAAGACCTGGGCCAGGGACAAGGTCAAGCCCTACTGGGGGTGATCATTTAGGATGTTTGTCTCCTTTGACAGAGCAATGAATGACTCCTCACCCTCAGGAGTCTGGCTCCTGAAGAGCAGACTGCTAGGCCAGTAACTCACCATGGATAGATGGGTTAACTTTCCTAATAGCACTTTTTGTCCAAGCCGAAATACATGCCCAGACATCCACATCAGTCTCCTGGAGCCGTGACTGTTGTTCATGGGCAGTTCCACGTGCCCCATCAGCTTGGGCCCCCCACCCGCTGCCAGGTAAAGTGTGAAAGGTGCAGTGACTGGAGCGCTTGCTCTTCAAAATCCCCATCTCTGATATGATTTTGTCCAAGCTGCCATCTGGGGAACATGTAATTAGAGCCTCTGGGAAAACTGTAGGTAGAGTCTCAAAAGCACCAGAAACAGAAACTATGAGAAAGAAAAAAACAGCATGGTATTTCCCAGAAACACAGAGCATTGGCTGTGAGTTTTCTGGAAGGGACTTTATGGTGGTTACTCTTCTTCTTGGTACCTGCCTCTGTCTTCACTGCCTTTTACTGGACTCTGAACTTCTCAAAGATGAGGACCTGTCTCATTCATACCCATGCAGTCAGTGACTAGCGTGATGCCCAGGACATCACAGACTGTATTGGAGCTCAGAATGTAGGAATGGGGAAATGAACAGAGGCCAATTATAACTCTGATGAAAGGAAAACAGGTGATGAGACTTAGAGAGTTCCTGATCTCCTAAATAATATGCCCACTTTTACTCCTTCAAAATACAAATTAGGGGCAGTCCGTAGAAAAGATGAAGATTTTTTGGAAAAAATATCATAAAAAATATACTTCAGAAATCTTTTCAAATTATAAAAAGTAATGAATGTCGAGAATTGTGATCAAACATCTCAGATACAATGATATAAATATGTAACGAAATTGGTTATTTAGGTTACTGCCATTTGCACTTACAATTTAATGGTAATAAATATCAAGAAATAAGAATAATTTAAAGCACTGATTGCATTCTTGGTTATTTATCATTAGCTATTCATTTCAGAAACCACCACAAAAGCATACACACACACACACACACATCTCTGCTTTGTGAATTTCTGAAAAACAAAGAGCAGCTTATATAACTTTTGTTTTTCACCAGACAGTCATGAGACCAGGTCAATAACTGTCCCTAAAGCCATATGTAAACTCTGAGGTGCCTGAGGATTACTCACTTCAGCAATGTGTTAACATTTTAAGAATGGAAATGAGGAGGTTCACAGATGTCATTTTAAAGAATTTTGTATAAAATATAAATATAATGATGACGCGTTTACATGGTCAGAATTGGTTAAAGTTTTTATCTGTTCTGAACCTGCCTTAAATGTTTATGAAGTGATACTTGCATTTATATCATATACCCATTTATATCATTTATTCTATAACTATCCACCAGTGATAGAATATGCTTCCCAAATGGCCTCAATTCTGACACCATATGACTCTAAGTCAAAATAAGTTTTTAAAAGATGTGCTTAATTATAAATAAAGTAAACTGTTAAGTTGTTCTGGCTCCAGGCACACCATACGGCAGATGTCATTTATATGTTCTGATCAGAGGCAAAATGTCCCTCACTTGAAGCATTCTGCATTCGGTGAATTTGTTTAAGTAACATCCTGTTTCAAATGCTTTTGTTAACAGAGGAACACACTGAAGAACACTCTTGAAAAGTGACTGAATTAACCTGTTCTGTGCGTTCCGATTTTCCCACTGGCTCTTTGGAAGCATTCTTCCCTGTATATAAGTCACAATTACATATCCTTTAGATATTACCTTATACAGTTTTCAGTCAGAGCAGTGCTTGGGCCTGGGCCCTTCATAATGGATGGCAACAAAAACTGGTCAGAGAATTTCAGTTCGCCAAGGCTCACAAGCAGCAGTGTAAAGAGAGCTGGGGTGTGCAAGACCAATGCACCAGCATTTCTCCCAGTTTAAGATGAGGCCAAGAGCAGGTGCACCTCTGGGGCCTCAGCCAGTGAGTGTTTTTCTTGTCCAACAGTCATTAGGGTTTGTAGGAGATCCATGTTAAACTGGATCCTGCCATGCTTATTATTACTTCACAAAACAAAACAAAAAATCTCCCAAAGTCCTTGCTTTCCAGTAGCTTTGAGTCTCATCACACTGTCTACACAGAAAAGTGTTTGAGACACCAAAAGGGCTACTACTCTTACTTTGATTAGTCTTTCCACTTTTCATTTGATGAGAACTTGCTGTGGTTTACTTGTCTCTGCATTTCTTCTCAAAGGAAGTTCATGAACGGTTCTCCCACAACATTTTGCTCATCATCATTTTCATTAGGGACTCAGTAAGTCGTGTTGTGCCTCTACCAAGAACCATTTACTGCAAACCAGCTGAAACCTGACAGAGGCACTTTAGCCAAAATGAATCCCATGTCACAGAAGTCATGGATCTTCGGCTGACAAAAATATCATCAGCAAGAAGAATCCAGAAGTCTCTGTCGAGCATTGCCCTCTCCATTATTTGCTTTACTTCCACCGTGTACATTCAAATCTGTCAAAAAGGAAAGCAAATATCTATGACAGGAGGCACGTAGCAGGAACGATTAGCATGGACTAACTTCTGTTCTGCTATAAATCTTTCATGTTCTTTGCCTTACCAGGTATTGCTTCTTAGCCAAACTTCATTGCACAGTGAAGTTAGTTAGGTCAGGGCAACAATTAAACCAATAAACTTTCATCCCCTTTTAAAAGAGATGGAGAATGAAAGACAAGCGGATTAAAGGTACAGGGAGAAAAACCAGTAAAACAAGAGAAAAAATAAGCAAGAATGACAGCAAGGAGGAATGCTTGAGCAAGAGGCAAAGTATGAAACAGAAAGAATGAGGGGAAGAAAGAACAGTTTAGGGAAAGTACAGATGCTTTCCTTCTTTGGAAATTTGGGGCAGCCCCAATTCTTTCCCTCTCTCTCCTAGTCCTGGAGGGTTTTACCTAAGACCATACTAGGAGAACGGTTTAATGCCCAATGGTGGGCATGGCAAAGACCGTCAATCGTTCATAAAAGGCAGCTGCAAAGGCTCTCTATGGGTTCCCTCAGCCAACCCCTGAAAGCTAAACTTACCTTTGAGGTCTGCCATCTGGTTCCCCTGCTCCTCTCCCAGCACCTCATCCTGCTTGTGATTTTTGTTATCAACAACTTTGCCATCGAAAACATCCACTTTGATTGTACCGAGGTTAATCAGGAGAAGCAATGGGTCGATGCCCTGACAACTGCTTTTAATATTCTCCAGTACTTTAAGACACTTGTATGACTTGAGTTCACTTATATTCTCCTCCAAGAAAAGGTTGTAGAGGCTCAAGTCATTGTACCCTTGAGACTTGAAATGTAGAACATCAAAAGTGGGCAGGATTTCATACACATTGAGAACTTCTGTCTTCTGCCTCAGTGGAACAAACAGCGTATAGACAACTACGGGAACCAGTAGAACATAAACCACGAGGTTAATGAAACTGAGCAACTGGAAGATGCCAACTGCGATGAGTTTGCACTGAAACTGATCGGGGACAGTGCTATCATTTCTCAGGATCCCTGTTTTGATGCTGCAGACAAACTCATCCGAGAGGGAGGAGAGGCTAACGTAATAGCCCAGGTAGACACATGCTAAGAGTACGATGCTGAGTGTTAGCACCCGGCCGCTGATGTACTTGACAATTAAGGTATTAGAATTTTTCTTTGTCTTTAAGTACTGTTCCACAATTGGGTACTTGAAGTGGCTTTCAGATATCTCCCACAAACTTAAAAAGAAACAAAAAAATTTAAAGCCTTACCAAGACCGTCAAAATATTAAAGAAATAAACACATTTAATAACAGCACACTAAAAATCTCAAACACCTTCCCACCTCTACTCCTCTACTTGTAACTTCACTTAAGTACAAGAGAAAAAAATCAATATTTTAAAAATATATTTTATTGATTATGCTATTGCAGTTGTCCCATTCCCCCCACTTATTCCTCTCTGCCCTGCACACCCTCTTCCACCCACATTGCTCCCTTTAGTTCATGTCCATGGGTCATACATATAAGTTCTTTGGCTTCTACATTTCCTATACTATTCACAGATTCAATGCAGTACCTATTAAAGTACCAATGGCATATTTCACAGACATAGAACAAACACTTCAAAAATTTATATGGAACCATAAATGACCTCAATTAGCTGCAGCAATTTTGAGAAAGAAGAGCCACGTAGGAGGGATCACAATACCTGACAACAGACTGTATTACAAGGCCACTGGAATGAAAACAGCCTGGTACTGGCCCAAAAACAGGCACATGGACCAGTGGAATAGAATAGAGAGCCCAGAAATAAACCCAATTCTCTACGGTCAATTAATATTTGACAAAGGAGGCAGCAACATAAAATGGAGTAAAAGTAGCCTCTTCAACAAGTGGTGTTGGGAGAACTGGACAGCTGCGTGCAAAAAAATGAAACTCGAACACCAACTTATACCATACACAAAAATAAATTCAAGATGGATAACAGATTTAAATATAAGCCGTGACACCATTAAAATCCTAGAGGAGAACACAGGCAGGAAAATCTCAGCTATTTCACACAACAACATTTTTACTGATGTGTCCCCAAAAATCAGTATTTTTAAGAAAAGTGAAAAGCAATAATAAAACACCTTTCCCCTTAATATTTTTAAAAAGGTCTAGTTTGTTAAATGAGTTATTTGTAAATTCTTAGAACACCTGGTACCTAGCAAATGTGTATGTTTGTTAAGTAAATTTGATAGTTCTTGTCCTGCTATTTTTTAAACTATAATTTTCTGCTCAAGTGTGTAGAATAAAGTAAAAAAGAATTTTCCAGCCCAACGAGAACACATATGCTTCCTACTGGCAAAGGGCAGGAAGCAGGGTTGTGGGCTCAGGCTGGGGGCCCAGCAGCCCTGGCTCAGGTCCCACTGTGCCCACTGATTGCTATAGGACAGTGTTTCTATCTGAAAATGGAGGGAGAGGGAGACAAATAAATGCACTTAGTTGAAAATGATACTCTGAGGATTAAATGAAATAATGTACTTAGAGAACTCAATATGGTGTCTGGGATATATTAAGTATTTTAAAAATAAGAGCCATTACTATTATTACTATTGCTAATCACAAGAACCAGAGGAAGAACGTGAAAAAGGAAGGCACTGCCTTACTCATTCCCTACTTCTCTCACACCTGCTCAGTGGCCTCATACTCCTCTGGGCTTCCCCATTAAGGTGGAGTTGAAAGCACGCAAGCCACATCTAGTACTGTAACCTGTTACCTCTACTAGAACTGCATGTTAGAACATGAGATGGTGATGCTTCACTCAACAAGGGGAGGACTCTTGATAGGAGGGCAGTGCTGGGGCATGCAGGTGGAGGCAAAATTTAGGGACAGCGAACCTGCCTGGCTCCCACAAACTGTCACCACGTGGATGATGGCCCCCATCTTCTGGCAGTGGGAATCTGAAGCCCAGAGCGGCAGGAAAAGGGCAGAAAACATGTGTACTGTAAAACCCAACTTGGTACCTGCTGGGGACTAAGTTACCTTTGCCCTACGTTCTCATTAGAGCCAGGAACTGGAGAGACACCATCTCTCAGGTCAAGGTCACGTGCGCTCTTTGCAGCTTTAATTGCGCGGTTGTAAACTTTGTCAAGTTCTTCCATGATGAACTTCAAATCTGAGCAAATGTGCGGAGCAGCAGCAAAACGCCAGAACAGGGAGGGCAGGTACAGGAGGATGGCAACCAGTAACAGGATGTAGGGGAAAAACTGAAACACAAGAGAGCAAATCATGGGATTGAAGAACCTCCCACCAAAGTCACCTAACCATGCTAAGTGCTGCCTGGCTTCCTCATTTTGAGACAGATGTGTGTGCCTGTATCGCTTGTGGAAATAAGGCTCATCACCTAGTAACTACTTCTAATGGCTCAATTTGCTTGATACCTGTTTCTCCTTCCCTTCAATAGACTTTAATTGGAAATAATTGGCCACTGCATGGTGGTACTAGGTATCTCCTCTCTCTGATTACAGAAGGAAACAAAAAAATGAAATTACTCCCACGTCCTTTTGAATAATTCCTCAACAAATCCCAATTAAGGAAGAGGTAAATGTCACAGTGGCCTCTGCTAGGTTGTTTATTTTGTTGTTGTTTTTAAGAAGGTCATTAAAGCTTAGAGCTCTGTTCCTCCCCCTGCCCCCTACTCCCCCTGCTCTGGAATCTGGGAGAATGACACAGAAATGCATAACTTTGCTCAAAACAAATGAGAAAAATTTTGGCTTCAGCAATTTACTGATCATCCCATCCGACAACTGAAATAAGCAGTTAGAAATCACAGAATGAGGAACAAACCTTCTATATTGGGACAGACGTGATCACAGCCCAACACCCTCATTTACATACACAGCTGGATAATCTCAAGTTGGGAGAAGCCCACCACATGGACAACAGTGTCAGGGGGAGGACAGCCGGACGTGAATATACGTGCAAAACAAGTGAGAGGGGGTTCAGAAGTCGGAGAGGCTGAAGAGCATCCTAAACCACATTAATAGGGTGGTCAGGAAAGGCTTAGCCTCAAAAAAAGACACAGGAAGTCCATGAACTAACTATAGTCATCACAGATCCAAATTTAAGCTCAGCTTACCGGCCTTAGGCCACTAAGGGTCAGAGGTCATTGTGCCTCTGACCCTCAGTTTTCATATCTATGAAAAGCTTATGTAGTACAGGTATTCTGAAGATTAAGTTAGATAGCTTATGAAAAATGCTTAGCATGGTGCTTGGCATGTAATAGGCACTAAAACATACTAGCTAAAACCAATGAAGGGCTACCTAATGGGCACCTCACCTTTGGTCCTCATAATGACACTGGCAAGGCCTTTACTGATGGCTGCATTTTGCAAGGGGGGAGAGGGAGTCCACAGCAGCTTACTGGCTGCAGAGCACAAAGCTGGTGACAGAACCAGAATATGAAGCCTGGCCTTTAACCCCAAAGCCATGGCTTTTCCACCATAAGACACGGCAAATTATATTACTTCTCTGGAAAACTCCTCCCTACTTTGGGTTGCTCTCTCCCCGCAGTTCCTCAGAGTTATTACAGGAAGAGGCCCTGAACTGACACAAAACCTCCACTTCACATATCTCTGGTTGTGGGCAGTAGCAAAGAGGGTACAGAGAGTTCTCAAATACCCCTCACCCAGAGGTCCCCACTGTTAACATCTTACATTTCTAGGGTGCACCTGTCAAGACTAAGAACCCATCATCGGCATATTACTATGACCTAAAGTCCAGACTTTTACTTGGATTTATCCAGCGTTCTCATGACTGTCTTCTTTCTGTTCCCAGCCCCAGCCCAGAGGATCCGTCTCATTTCATTGTCACATCTCCCTAGGCTTCCCGGTCCTGCGATAGCTCCTGAATCTTTCCTTGTTTTTCATGGAGAACAATATTTTTAAATGCATAAAACATTTCAAACAATTTTGCATATGATTCTTTATTAACCCACTGGATAGAATCTAACAGATGGTCTAGCAACATGAACTGTGAAGCGGTGGAGGGGAAACTGTATTTCAAGTTATCTGTGGTTTCTGTGGATAACAAAGTCATAAGTACTACTGATACCATATGGATTGTGGCGTGCATGCATGCGCGCGCACACACACACACACTTCTTACTGTTAAATTTTAGTTAGAAGAGCATAAAAGATTAAGCTGATGTGTGTTTTCCTATCCTAGTTACACATGCTTTGATACCATCACAGACCCCATGTTAGGGATCCCTGCTGCAGAGGAAAGAGAGAATCCCATTGAGGGCTCTGAACTTTGCAAAGCCCCTTCACCAATACAGCTACTTCACACAGGTGTTCTGGCATGGGCTGGGGCTTCTCAAAATTATTAACCCAATTTGCTGTACAACGTCACACAGAAGAGGCTACGATTAGCTGAATTTGGGCTGCATAGTTCAGGGCTGGCTGCAGTGAGAAGCAGTCAGCCAAGTCTGCAAGTGCCCGTTAGTATACAAATGTAACTGTGTGAAGTGGAGTTTGTGCTGCTCGCCTAGCCAAAAGAACCAGGCACCCTCTTGGGGAATCACAGAGGGAACCACTTCTAATTTGGGGATGTGAAATATTTTTACAGACCACTTTTATTTCAAAGCTATTTGAATAACAACATTTAACCTCAAACTGTTCTTCTGAATTAAAAAGTGACTGTTTTCAGTGGCAATTTTTCTAACATGCCCACTTGAGGTATTAATTAGTACTAATGAGCAGTTCGGTACAGCTTATTATAATTAGAAAAATGAATGTTTAAAGGAATTACATATTGGATGTTTGATTTCTCCAAAAATATCTTTGTACTTTGCTTGATCACCCCTTAGAAATATAGTTGAATGCCCCTATTTCTTGGTTTTCTACAGTGAAACCTCTGTATTTCCCATCAAAAATAAAAGGTGACTTTGAGTGAATCTGTTACATGGTGGTATTAAAATCAATTCAACTAAAATAGCCATCAAAAATCATTAAATTATAGTCTTTAAAATTTTTATCCTGATGAGGAACAAAGGCAAACTGCCGAGTGGTTGTGACTGCATCCGCTGGACGGACAGGAGTGGCTTTTCTTGCAGCTGTGTCTCCTCCCCATCAGGTCTGAGGTGCGCAGCATCTCTCCAAGCTGTGGCAGCACTGAGTTCTTCCAGTGAGAATACAGCTTCTGAAAGCAACGTGGAACCAAGCACTTGGCACAGTTTTCAGTCTATCTGCCTTAAAAAAATTCTGTGTTTTTCTGAAAGGGGCTATAGTCAGAATAGAACCCCCAGACAAAGGGAACTGTGGAGGGGATCAGGAATAACCTCCCTCCCTGTTCAAATCCTTTCCACCTGATCTAAGGCAAAGAACCATCCAAGTAGGATTAAACAACTATGTGAAATGTTATGTAATCAGGTTTTATGGGATTAAATGCAGGTGGGTAAATTCACTAGAAAATATCTTCTGGGCACCTTGCAGGTGTTACATAGTGGGCTGAAAGCATGGCCCCACAGAAGAGGTGTATGGAGACTGCCCCAGGCCAGGTGAAAATGCAAGCTAATAATTGAGCAATCGAAACATAAAAGTGACAGCTACAAGATATGTAGGTACTGAGGGAATAGAAATGTCTTTGGGGTGCTGGCTGTTGTGGCTCAGGGGATTGGACACCATCCTGCAAAGCGAAAAGTTGCCAGTTCGATTCTCAGTCAGGGCATATGTGTGGGTTGTGGGTTTGGTTCCTGGTTGGGGTTGTATGCAAGAGGCAACTAATCAATGTACGTTTCTCTCCATCTCTTTCTCCCTCCCTTCCCTTCTTTCTAAAAATAAATAAATAAAACATTAAAAAAAGATATGTCCTTGGGGAGGTCAAGGGAAGCTCTGGAAAAAAGGTAACATCTGAGCTATGCTTTATTTTTTAACATATTTTATTGATTATGCTATTACAGTTGTCCCATTTTTTCCTTCCCTTTATTTCCCTCCGTCCTGCACCCCTCTCCCACCAGCATTCCCCTCCTAGTTCATGTCCATGGGTCATACATGTAAGTTCTTTGGCTTCTCTATTTCCTATACTATTCTTAACCTCCCCCTGTCTATTTTGTACCTACCATTTATGCTTCTTATTCCCTGTACCTTCTCCCCTATTTTCCCCCTCCCACTCTCAGCTGATAACCCTTCATGTAATTTCCATTTCTGTGATTCTGTTCCTGTTCTAGTTGTTTGCTTAGTTCATTTTTTTTCCTCAGGTTCAGTTGTTTTTTTAGGTATATTTTATTGATTATGCTATTACAGTTGTCCTAATTTTCCCCCCTTTATTCCCTCTCCGTTCCCCAACCCCCAACCCTCCAGTATTCCTCCCCACCTTAGTTCATGTCCATGGATTGTACATATAAGTTCTTTGATTTCTCTGTTTCCTATACCATTTTTGGTTTCTCCCCATCTATTTTATGCTTACCAATTGTACTTCTTATTCCCTGTACCTTTCCCCCGCTATTCCTCCCCTGCCCCGCCCCACTGAAAACCCTCCTTGGGATCTCCATTTCTGAGATTCTGTTCCTGTTCTAGTCATTTGCTTAGTTTTTGTTTTCGTTGTTTTTCTTATTTTTTTTTTAGGTTCCTTTGTTGATAGTTGTGAGTTTGTTGTGATTTTACTGTTCGTAGTTTTTGATCTTCAATTTCTTAGATAAGTCTCTTTAACATTTCATATAATAAGGGCTTGGTGATGATGAACTCCTTTAACTTGACATTATCTGGGAAGCACTTTATCTGCCCTTCCATTCTAAATGATAGCTTTGTTGCATAGAGTAATCTTGGATGTAGGTCATCGCCTTTCATGACTTTGAATACTTCTTTCCAGCCCCTTCTTCCCTGCAAGGTTTCTTTTGAAAAATGAGCTGATGGTCTTATGGGCACTCCTTTGTAGGTAGCTATCTTCTTTTCTCTTGCTGCTTTTAAGATCCTCTCCCTGTCTTTAATCTTAGGTAATGTAATTCTCATGTGCTTTGGTGTGTGCTTCCTCGGGTCTAACTTCTTTGGGACTTTCTGAGCTTCCTGGACTTCCTAGAAGTTTATTTCCTTTGACAGAGTAGAGAAGTTCTCCTTCATTATTTTCTGAAATAAGTTTTCAATTTCTTGCTCTTCCTTTTCTCCTTCTGGCACCCCTATGATTTGGATGTTGGAACATTTAAAGTTGTCCCAGAGGTTCCTAAGCCTCTCCTCATTTTTCTGAATTCTTGTTTCTCCAATCTGTTCTGGCTGAATGTTTACTTCTTCCTTCTGGTCCAAACCGTTGATTTGATTCCTGGTTTCCTTCCCTTCACTGTTGGTTCCCTATACACTTTTCTTTATTTCACTTTTCATAGCCTTCACTTTTTCCCTGTGTTTCGTTACCATATTCAACCATTTCTATGAACACCCTGATTACCAGTGTTTTGAACTCTGCATCTAATAGATTGGCTATCTCTTCATCACTTAGTTCTATTTTTGGAACTTTGATCTGTTCTTTCATTTGGGCTATATTTTTTTTCTTTTTTGTCTCAGTGCACCTGTTACATGGTAAGAGGCAGAGCCTTAGGTATTCACCAGGGCGGAACCACCCAGTCACTGCACTGTGGTGCTCTCTGTGGGGGAGGGGTCTGAGAGGGAACAATGCCTCTTGCTTGGTTCTTGGCTGGCTTTCAATCACTTCCCCCACTACCCACAAGCTAAATCGACTCTTCTGGTGCTAATTCCTGAGTGGGCGGGCTTGTTCACGTTCTAGGACCCTGTGGGTCTCTCCAACAAACTCCCCTGTGAGGCTGGGAGTTTCTTTTACTGCCCTACTTCCCACAAGATTTTATAGCCAGAGGTTTTGAGGCCTTATTTCCTCACGCTGGCACTCTGGGTTGTGTGGTCTCGCTCCCCAGTTGTTCCTCCTGGCTTATCTGCATGAGAATGTGGCCCAGTATACCAGCTGCTGCCTCACCTGCCCCAGTCCTCCAGCTGCTACCTTGCCGTGCATCCTCCCTGCCCCAGCTGCTGGTGGTCTCTGCCCCTCCTACCATTCTGAATGAATGTTTCTTCTTTAACTCTTTGGTTGTTGGATTTCCATACAGTTTGATCTTCTGTCAGTTCTGACTGTTTTTTGTTTTTAAGTTTGTTGTTGTTCTTCTTTTGGTTGTGCGAGGAGGTGAAGTGTATCTGGTTACACCTCCATCTTCACCAGAAGTCTCTGAGCTATGTTGTACAATGGGGCAACAAACCAACCAACCAACCAACAAACAAACAAAACACAAAAAAACAAACCCAAACATAACACAAAGTATTATATTAAGGCAGCTCAAATTTCACCTTCTCTGTGGCCCTTGGGACATCACTTTTCCTCATCTTTCCTTTGTTGGAGTCTTTTCTCCTTATCTGCTCAGTGAATTCTCAGGAATCTGGGCACCAAATAAAATGAGCAAGGCCATGGTGAGTATCAGAGCTGAGGCTGGAAGCATGTACTAGGTTGAATGGCATCCTCCCAAAACTCATGTCTACCTGGAATCTTTGCATGTGACATTATTTGGAAATACAGTCTTTGAAGATGTAATTGGCTAATATGAGGGCATACTTAATTAGGGTGGCCCCTAATCCAGTGACTGGTATCCCTCTAAGAAGGCTATATGAAGACATAGAGACACACAGAGGAGAAGCTATGTGAAGAATGAGGCAGAGATGGGAGTGATGATGCATTTACCAGCCACCAAGTGTTGCTGGCAACCACCAGAAGCTAGAAGAGAGGCACTTAACAGATTTTCCCTCTGGGTCCTCAAGGAGGAACCAACCCTGCTGACACCTTGATTTCTAACTTCCGGCCTTCAGAACTGCGAGAGAAAAAAAATCACTGTTGTTTAAAGCTGCCAACTTTGTGGTAACTGATTATAGCAGTCTTCAGAGACACACACAAAGGGTTAGCAGGGACTGAATTATGAAGCCCTTGGACTCCCAGTATACCCACAATGGGAAGCCACTGGTAGATAGCATGACCAAATTGATTTTAGAAAGACTATTACAGCAGTGGGGAAGGGAGCACACTGCAGAGGAGAGAGACCAGGCGGGAAGAAATAAGCACTGAACTAAGCCACCAACAGTGGGAGAGGGGAGGGTGGATTTGAGAGCTACATGTAGGGGAAACATACACTTCACTGCCACTTGGAAGTGAGGGATGGAATGGGGAACAAATGAGGCTAATAGTTCTAACTTATCCAAGGGCGTTGGTGGTGGTTCCATTAGTGAAAAATCATGAAACAAGGAGCGAACTCACAGCAAAAAAGAATGAGATGGAAGAACAGACCTAAGAGGATGAGAAGTTTTGAATACGAGATACCTGTGGTCAAGAACATCCTGGTAGACACATTCAGTAGATAGCTGAAAATAAAGGGAGAAAATCTGACTGGCCATCTGATTCAGGATTTTACAGCATATAGATGGTTGAAGCCAAAAGCATGGCCAAGAGCATCCAAGGAGAATGTGTAGAACGAGACAAGAGGAACAGGGAGGGACATGAGGCCCTACCATTTAAGGGTTGGGCAAAAGAGAAATGAAAAGACAGGAAGGAATGGGCAGAATGTAGGAAGCAGATAAATCAAGAACTGTACAAGGAAGTGAAATAAAAAGACACACAAAAGATGTTTGTTCTTGGCTCCATGATGTTCAGACAGTAACCAGCTTAAAAACAATCCCAAATATAGATGTCAAGAGCAAGGACATACCTAAAAAGGCTAGTGAATTCCATGAGTAGCTGACAGATGACAGAGAAGAAATGGCATGTCATTCCACTCTGCACTCAAGGGAAGACACCCAAAGCTTTGTGTTGGGTGATATTCTGGGAGGGACCTAACATAAGGAGAAACCTGGAAGAGAGAGGATGGTGGACAAAGCGTTTGTATGTGGAAGAAGAAAGAGACTCCTGTCAATGGAATTAGAACCCAGTTTCAAGGAAGCAAAATGAAACTTTCCTAAAGATCTGTATGAAAATGGAATGAAGTGTCCTGTGAGGCAGGAAGTTTCCTTTCAATGGATCAGCTGGGAGGGCTTTAGTACTCTAGATCAGGGGTGGGCAAACTTTTTCCTGCAAAGGGCCAGACAATAAGCATTCGTGAGCTATAAGGTCTCTGTGGCAACTATTTAACTCTGTCATAGTGTGGAAGCAGACACATGCAACGTGCAAATAAATGAACATGATTGTGTGCCAATAAAAATATTTGTAGAAATGGGTG
Organism: Anoura caudifer; assembly: GCA_004027475.1. Lineage (NCBI taxonomy): Eukaryota > Metazoa > Chordata > Mammalia > Chiroptera > Phyllostomidae > Anoura > Anoura caudifer. The sequence goes on along the minus strand of PVKU01010060.1, from coordinate 25,148 downwards.
ATGGGCTGCATATGCCTGGATCATGTATATAATAATTTGCCAATTCCTGCTATGAATCCTTGCTTCTTAATTTCAGCATTGCCTGGCAACTTGTTAGAAATGCAGAATTCAGGCTCCATCAGACCAATTAAACCTGAGTCTATATTTCAACAAAATGTCTGGGTGATTTGCATGCACATGGAGTTTGGGAAACATAAGTCCAGATTAGTGGTATCTACACTGGAATCCAAGCTGGGCCAACAGTATCAGGAATCTCTTGAAAGTGGATAAAAACCATATTCCTGATATTAACACGACAGGTTCTAATCCACTGGTTTGAATGGCGCTCAGGATCCTATATTTGCACACAGATAAGGCTAAGGTTTGAACACCTCTGGACTGGCAGCCTCAGAGGATCCCTCCAAACTAAGTTCCTAGAAAGCCACTTTTGAGTAATAAAAATTTGACAACTCTGTTATTTTATTTTCTTGTTCTTATTGTTTGTTTGCTTCCATTTTTCAGTAAACACTCCCCACCCCCGCTTTTCTGTTTCAGAAAGAAATCCTGCCTACCAGTTGCCTACATTATGAACTCGAACTTGACAAAGAACAGAACACCTCCAAAAAGGCCAGTTATTAAAAGTCCTAAGGCGCCACCTGCTGGTATCTTTGAATTAACCCACATTTGCACAAAAGACTTCCCTTAAGGGGTGCCAGACCACCAGAAATAAATGGAATGGGGGAGGAAGAGGAAGGGAGAAATGAAAGACGTAGGTGGGGAGAAGTTACAGCATTAATGATACCACTGCCATAAACTCTACACTGATGCCAAACACATTTAAATATTATATGGAGTAACTTCAATTTGGGTCTCCTGGTTTTCACTCTGGCATTGGAACTGAACTGGGAAGTGTCCACATAAATTCTGTGTGTCTCACCCACACTCAGATGCTCATAGAGAACTATGTCTGGTTCTGAACAGGACACACAAGCTGCTCCCCTCCTCTCCTCCCCTCCATGCATGTGTTTTGCACACCCACCATGCGCTGTGCGCTGTCCCAGCTGTATGCTGATGGAAAAGACCTGGACACGTTATCTGCTTGTATGGATCTGAGTCCTCAAAATAAACAACCAGTGAAATAGAATTAAGGCAAGGAATTCACATATCCCAGGGCGATTCCAGGAAAAGCACAGCTGCTCTGGGAACGTACAACCAAGCAACCCAGACCAGAAAAGGGTGTGACTGGTGCTCTACTTAGCCAGCACCCCATTTTTAGGACTTGTATGTCTTAGGCAGAGTGTGCAGTTTGCTGTCCACACAGTGACCCCCATGATCTTATTCCTAGAGGCTTCACATTGACCCACCTGGCTCTGGAAGCAATTTGAACTGGCAACAACCTTCGGTCTAGAAGCTCAGAGGAAGAAGCTTCTATGTGGAAACGACATTTAAGCTGAGACCAGAATACGTAAGGAGTTAGCCAGAGTGTGTCTGAAATGGCCAAGAAACATGAGACCTGAGGGAAATCAGGGTCCCTGGAGCACATGGGTAGTGAGGATGGGTCTAGAAGTGAGGTGGCACAGTTCACAGGGGCCAGAGGGAGAGTGAGCCTGGTTATACAAAATCGTTTGTTTTTTAAAAGAGATAAGGACATTTCATAGGGATTTGAACTTTTTTTGTTTGTTTGTTTGTTTTGTTTTGTTCATTTTGTTTTGGGGAAATGACAGTCAGACAGGAAAAAAAAAAAAGACCCCCGGAATTATGTGAAAATGGAGAGCAGGAAGGAACACAGTAGGTTGAGCAATGACTGCCAGGTGCCCTAGAGTGGTGGATGTAGGGATGAAGGATTTCAGAGCTTTTTAAGAAAGCAGAACTGATAGGGCTTGGCAACTGACAAGAGGAAGCAGGAGTGGAAATGACTCTCAGATTTCTGGCTGGTGTCACAGGTCCCAGCAGGGACAGGAAGGGAAACTGAGTTCAGTTTTGAACCAGTTGTGTTGGAAGCACATGCCAGACCTTCAAGTGTTCAAGTTCAGGACACAGCTGGGTATACAGATCTGGAGCTCAGGAGAGAAGGCTGGGCTGGAGATAAAGAGATCTAGGTGTTGATGGCCTACGGGAGATTAGATGATCTAGGGACAAGCTAAAGCAGGAGAAAAGAAAGTAGCCTAGACAGAGCCCCAGAGGAACCCCAACTTCTCAGAGATGGACAGAAAAGAAAGAGCATTACCCTTCCAGGGAGACTCTGCCCCAAGAGTGGAGAGAGCACCTGCAGGAGGGCATGGTCCACAGGACTGGATGTAGAGAGAAGCCAAGTAGGATGAACCCTGGTGAGTGAGAATTAAGTTCCCAACAGGGAGGTTATTGGTGACCTGGGCAAGATCAGTTGAGTGGAAACAAGTGTGCTAAAATGTTAACAGAAAGAAGAGCATGTAGAAAAGGGCTGAAGATACAGAGGAGAACATGGGGAATGATGATTTCTTCAAACAGGGATGGGGGGGTCTAGAACATAAGTGGGATACAAAGGGGCCCAGACTTTGGTCAGGAGAAGGGAGTCCCTTCCATTTATCACAAGGGAGGGATAGGGCTGATGCTGCCACTGGGACATCTGGTAGGGCTGCTGGCAGGAAGCTGAGCATGTTTTCAGGTCGGAGATTCCATCTTCTCTGAAAGACATGGGAGAGGGCCTCAGAGGGCAGAAGGCAGTGGTAGGGAGAGTGATGTCCCAATTTAGTTCTAGGTAACAATGAACTCAGAGCAAGGAGGCCACGGCAATGGATGACAAGTGGAAATGATGTGAAAGTTCTTGGAGATAAGACAGAGAATGGTGGGTCAGATGTGATGTCTGGGAGGGCACAGACCTTACCTTGGGATGGAGATGTCTTACCAATGACTAAGGGGGTGGGGATGACGTTGCTAAGTGTTGAGTAAACCTTAGGAGCCAGGATTTTACATGAAAGATAGGCAGCAAGGGTAAGCAATAAAAAAGATATGGGAAGAGGGTACACATCTTCAGGCCCACCCTGAACTAAGGACTTTCTAAGTCAACAGTGGATTCTGCTGCTCAAAGCAATTCTACTGGAAAGACCCAATGAGGCTCAAGCTGAAGTTCACCACCTGGTGAACTTTTACCCACAGGTTATAGAGTACAGACTTCTGAAGCCATGCAAATTAAACCTGCACCTTTTCACATGTGAAAAACTTCTGCAATCTGAAGGAGCTTGCTCTCCCACTATCTGGCCATGGGACCTTGGACAAGGCACCAACTGCTGTGGTCCTCGGCATTCCCTTCTGCATGAGATGATCCCAGCCATCTTAACAGGTACAAGTCCACTGAATGTGGAGAAGCCAAAAAAATAAAAATAAATAAATAAAAATAAAAAAAAAAAAACAGGAAAAGTTTTCTAAGCTTGAAGAATCCAGCAATCCCACATCTGGGTATCTGCTCCTCAAAAGAACTGAAAGTAGAGACTCAAACAGATATCTGTACAGCTATGTTCATGGTGGTATTACTCACAAAAACCAACCCAAGTGTTCATCAGGAGATGAATGTACAAATAAAGTGTGGCATATAAACACAATGGAATATTATTCAGCCTTAAGAAGAAAGGAAATCCTGACAAATGATATAACATGGGTGAAACTTGAAAATGTTATGCTAAGTGAAATAAGCCAGATAGACACCAAAGGACAAGTATTATTTGATTCTACTTGCATGAGGTTCCCAGAGTAGGTAAACTCAAAGAGACAGAAAGCAGAATGGTGAGAGCTGCTGGGGGTGGGGGAGGGGGAAACAAAGAGCTTTCATGAGTACAGAGCTTCAGTTTGAACATGAAAAAGTTCGGGTGGATGGTGGTGAGGGTCACACAACAATGCGAATGTACTTAACGTCACTTAGCACACCAAAAATGGTTAAAAAGGTACATTTTATGTTGTATATATTTTGTCACAATTAAAAAAAAACTGAAAAAGAGGTCATTGTGAAAATAAAGCAGATGTGATTACCAAATCTGGCCTGGCTCAGAAAGCCACGGAAACATTCAAATCCTCCAGTTAGGCAGGACTCTGGACTTCTCTCTGACCCCCACCACTGGTCTCTCTGCACTGGTTTCCTAGGGCTGCCAGAACCCCGACCGGCAAGCTGGGTGGCTTAGAGCAACGGAAATTTTTTTCTCTCATAGTTCTGAAGGCTAAGAGTCCAAACTCAAGGTGTTTGCAGGCCTATGCTCCCTTCAAAGCTTCTACGGGAGGAGCCTTCCTTGTCTCTTCCAGTTTCTGGTAGCCCCACACTTTCTTGGGTAACGACGGCAGAACTCCAGCCTGCCTGTCATCACATGGTCATTTCCTCCCCGTGGTTTTACATCATCTTCCTTCTGTGCATGTCTGTGTCCAAATTTCCTGCTTTTTAAAAAATGTTTTAGACTTCACTTTAGAAAGAGAGAGGGAGGGAGAGTGAAAGAGAAAAAAACATTGACTTGCTATTACAATGCCTTCATTGGTTGACTCTTGTATGTGTCTTGACTTGGGATTGAACCTACAATCTTGGCATATTAGGATGATGCTCCAACCAACCGAGCCACCTGGCCAGGGCCTCCAAATTTCCTTTTTATAAGGATACTGGTCATATTGGTTCAGGGTCCAGCCTACTCCAGCATAACCTCATCTTAACTAATTATATATGAATTTAACTCCATCTATTTCCAAATAAAGTCACATTCTAGGGTATATGCGGTTAGAGCTTCAACATATCTTTTTAGGGCACACAACTGAACCCAAGACACCAGCCAAATGCACAGCTTCCCTTAGGGTGGCATTTGACACAGGCTGTTATACTGACACAGGCCTTCTTTATAGGGTATCCAGTCTTTCATTTGTATAGCACATACTTCTCATTCTCCCCACAATCCCCAGCTCCACCTCCTTTGCCAAGGCCTCCTACTCCACCACCTCTCAATGTTGGAGCACCTCTCAACCCTTGTCCCTGTCTACGCGCACTACCTGGAAGACCTCATCCAGTCTCATAGCTTTAAACTCCACCTATCCTCCAACATCCACTATATAGGGTTGGGCAAAAGTAGGTTTACCGTGGTATGTGAAACATGGAGTTTATTCTTGTATTGTTTATTTATTATTTTTCCACACGAACAACTGTAAACAGACTTTCCCTTCACCTTGTATTTATGCATCTACCCACCCTCGGATCTCCAGAACCACAGCCTACTGCCGACCTGACACCCCCTAGGCCATCAAGTATCTCTGATTTCACATGTTCAAGCAGAAAGAACTATTTGGTTTTGCTCCTAAACCTTCTCCTTCCCCAAATTTCTTCTAAGTAGCCAATGGCCTCACCTTCACCCACATCTAAAACCTTGGCCTTGTTTTATCCTCAACTCTGATCTTTCTCTCTTCCTCCCATGTCCAATCAGTGTATCTTGTTGCCTCCACCTTCTGTGACACCCCAAATCTGTCTCTTTCCCACCAGCCCTACTGCTCTCAATCACCTGGGCCCGGGGGACGGCACACTGCTGCTCGTGAGCCAAGTCCAGCCACAACCAAATGTGTACATTTCCTCTCTCTTGGCAGAGCTGAGTAGTTCCAACAGTGCCCATGACTGGCCATGATGAAAAAATTTGCCCTCTGGCCCTTCACAGAAAGGTTTGCTGGCCCCTGGTCTAAGCATCTGATATTGCCTTGACTATCCCTTGGCATAATCCCTTACTCAGCAATTAAACACCAAGTGCTTTGATTGTTCTTTGCCTTCTCGGAAATGATGACGTCTCTTCCTTTCCATTTCCTGATCCTCACTCTGTGCTGCCCAAAGGCTCTCCCTGCCTCTGTTCCCTCCTGCACACCATCCCTGAGGATTAACTCCTGGAAACACCATGTTCACCACGCTCAAACACCTGCAATGACTCCCACTGTCCCTACCATTTAGCCAGAACACCTATTTAGTTTTCAAAGATCCTCTATAACCTGGCCTGACCCTCCACAGCTGCTCAAGGCCCCACTGCTCCCCAACAGGACAAACCACTCCCTTCCCTTTTCCTGGAAGGTGCCATGCGCCCTCCCCAGATGGTGCCCATCAGCCTCTACTCTACCTTCTTATTCCCACTAGCATTTGAGTATATTCAAAAGGCTCTCAAAGTAAACAAATCTTCCTAGACCCCAAGCCTCACCTCTAGTTGCCATCTAGCTTGTTGCTCTCCTTTCTAGGTCAGAGATTTTCTAAAAAAGGAAAAAAAATCTGAAGGAATTGTCCATGACCATCATCTTTATTTCCCCTTGCTGGCATCTGGCACCCACCTCTCCACTAAAATCACTCCTGCCAAGGTGACCCATGACTTCACCACATCCAATAAGTTTTGTTTCACCCTTACTGCACTGTCTTCTCCGCAGCATCATTTAACAAGTTCACTGCTCTGTCTGCAAATACTCTTCCCTTGGTTTCTGTGATAACGACACTCTCCTTTTCTCATCTACCTTTCCATTTATTCCTTCTCAGTATCTTCTTTACATGTGAATTCTAGAGGAAGGGACCACGTCATGTGTGGTCCTCTGATAACAAACATACTTGAAGGTATATGGCAGGCCTTTGGTCAATGTTAGCAAAAATCCACTCTCTGACACTTGGAGTTTTCAGTTTGAGTATTTCCATTTCCCTATGAAATTCTCCATATTATCGTATTTCTTTAACATAATATTAATGGTTATTTTAAATGTGTCTGATCAATGTATTATCTGTGTCTCCTATGGGTCTGTTTCTAGTTCTGGTTTTCTCCTTGGCTTTCTTCAACTCTGATTATTTTTAATTGAGTGCTGACCATTACATGTGAAAAACCGGAGCAAGAATCTGAATGTCTGGAGATGCTGACAATCACATACCTCCCTCATTCAACTGGTATTGAAATGATTCAAACCAGATCTCTAGTCCCTGTGAGGGGTGGTTTAATTTTGGATTGCCTCTTACTACTCAGCAATGGCCTTTCAAACATGGGTTGTTGACCAGGGTCCTTCCAACTTGGAAGGTCTTGACTTCAATTATTGTCTCCAGCTCTATGAATCTGGCCAGAGCTCTGCTCAGACCCTGACCCAAACTTCAGTCCAAACAACCAAGACTACCACCTCCAGAAAGAGAGCTCCTCGCTAGTACATGGACCCTAAGGCTTGCCCATCCATGCCGCTTTGTGAGAATGCCCCTCCCACCCTGCGGGAACAATGGGAGCCCAGAGACCTAATTCTAGTCTCACAGCCAGCAACTAGTCCTGTGACTCCTAGGCTTGACCTTTCAAGTCCCCTTATTCTTACATGTAAAATGCACCCCAATCAAAATATTTGAATTTTCTCCTGCTCTAAAAGTTTTGCAATCTCCAACTTTTCTAATGTAAGGACAATCCCAAGCTATATATTCTTCTTTTGTGAATCTACCAATGCCCAGCCTGGAGACTGATTATAATTTTTCCATTCTCATAAGACCATTATAACACAAAGACTTAAATTATAAGTGTGGATTGAGATGTGCAAACAAAGTTGTTCAATTTCTGGAGCTGTGCCTTTTCCTACTTAAGATCCTTATTACTTATTGCCCTGGCTATGGGCAACCACAGCTAAGGCTGAAAGTCAAAGAGAAAAGCCCAGGCCCAAGGAAGAGCATCACTGCAGGGCATCACCATGCCTGAGGCACGCAATACATAAACATGAGGGAACAGGCCTGAGTCAAAGCCAAGGACTTAAATTGTTCATTTAAAAAAATAAGGATGCTGACTGTGTTGGCAAGAGGCCAATGCAGGGCAGAATCAAACAGACTTTAGCCTTTGGCTTTCAGAAGCTACAACACCATGCTTTCCCCAGTGCAGAATGCCAGAAGATATACAAATGTACTGTTTTCATGATGGACAAGAGGGCCAGTGGTTGAAAACAATGACAGGCTGAAACAAGGTCCTACTTTCACAAACTCAGAGAAGACTTAATGGAGCCTCTTCATTATGCACAGAACATTGTCCTGCACAAACCTGCCAGTTCTGGCCCAAGGTCCGCATGGCCTAGCCTCTGTGTACCCCCCAACCACCTCCCAACCCCCAACCACAGAACTCCTGGCCTGTATCTCTTCTCTATGGGACACAGTTGTCTCCTGGGCAGTGTCTCCGCTTCCTTGTGGTACCTGCACCCATCATAAAGCAAAGGAGTTACCACTGGGCTTCTTGATGCCCCAGTGACACACTGGCTACTAGCAAATGAACTCTATGCTGGTCCTTACTGTGACCAAGAGGCCATGTGTGTGGCAGAAAAGGAGCCACCAAAGCTACAATTGGGTCCTGCGAGGACAATTCTATTCTATCTAACGGTGCTCGTTCAGGTACTAAAACTATACTGAGACCTTACTACAGGCCAGATGCTCTGCTGGGCACTGAGAATAGAAAGGTGACTAGGACACATGAGGTGCCTGCCATTGTGGAGTTAAAATCCAAAAGCACCACAGTTTCCCCATCTGCTAAATGAAGGTGCTGGACAAGTATCTCCGAGGTTCCTTTAGATTTTAAAATGCTAGAGTTGTACAACTGGAGCTACAGCCCTTGTCGGTAATACATGTCTGTGTGGCATGGATTGGCACAGCTTCTCACACCTACAGATAAATAGGTGAAATCTGAAAATGTCCCAGTTACCTTATGCAGCCACAGTGGAAGGTTCCCGGAATCACCCTGTGAGGATGGCTTCTGCTGAACAGCGGCCCAACAGTAAGAATCCACGAAGGCAGCCTGGCGCCAGGAGAAAGAACTTGGGGAGAAACAGCTTATCTGTGTACCTAAGAAATAAAAACAGATCGTTCCACATGAATGAAAGCACAGTGTCTGGACCCTCCCCACCCGATCCTCTGTGGCCTCCCTACCTCAGGCTTTGAAGTGTTAGCAAAGTCAGGCAGCACTACCACAGGAGCAAGAGTGGAACTGAACTAAAACAGCTATGTCTGTAGGAAAGCTGAGTATTTGAGTCTTTTGGTCAACACTGGTCATGATGGTAGATTGGGCTCAGTTGGGGAAAAACTCGTGAAAGAACTGAAACCACCATAAAAAGAAAAAGTGAGCAGGAAAAGAACCACAGCCAAAATGTGCACAGGAAACATGAATAGAGTTCCTTCCCTCTGAGATGAGGATTGAGAAAAGGGAGGGGGATTAGAGGAGCCAGGGCAGACAATTAGACGGAAAAAAAGGGCCTTGTAGAACACAGAAACAAAGAACCTCTAGCCTGCAGAAGAGAAGGCTAATGGAAACCTGGTAATACTTGGCTGGGTGACAAATCAGTTTTCCATCTCCTCTAACAAAAAAGGCATAGACTGGAGCTGCAGCCCAAGTGGTATATATTTGGAAGATAGATGCTCCAGACGGCAAACCTCCAGACAGGGAGACGGGTGCTAGATGGGGGATCAGGAGAATTGTGTCCTGCTGGAGGCCCTGCCATTAACTGGCTCTTCCGGGAGCTCAGAACTGTTTTCTCCTCTGCAAATTAGGGACTACATCAATCTGCCAACATTACCATTACCAATTACCTGGAAGACTCTTCGCACTCCTGAGTGCCTATGTGCTCCCGACTTACACATGCCATGTGGGAAACTGGCTGGTACTCTTGGGGTGCAGGGCTGAGGCCGTGTGCCCCTCCTTCACAGCGGGCAGAGCACCTGGCGCTGAGCCTCACCTGGCAGCCCCTAGCCCAGCCCTGCTTCCCTGTCCCATCAAGCATGCACAGGAGCCTGTGTGTTGTGGGCACAGGGACCAGCTCCTGAGGCCAGGAGCAGGCACTCTCTCTTCCACATCCTGTGCAGCCTGAGGGAGTACTAAACGCTTGGGCTCCGATGTTCCCTGTATTGAAACCTAACTGCCACTAATAGCTGGGTGAGCTCAGGCCCCCTAACCTTCCAAAGTCAGGGATCTCTAAAAGGGTGATGACATTAATGTCTACACTCTTAGCACAGTGCCTGGTTCCCAGTAGTTGCTTAATAGGCAGTACATTCTATACCAAGTAACGATTAACAGTATATCCTATTACAGCTTTAAAGGCTGCGGGCAGGCCCACCATTCCCTCTTCCCTTCCTTAGAGCGGGACTGGATGGTAGAAAGACCGTGAACTGGATTTCCCTAGTCCCAGGGACATAAAGTCTCAAAGGGTCACCTTCACTGAGGGAGGGGATGGCCTCTATACTTGTGACAGGAGAGGGTAGTGGTGGGGATGCTGCCTGGAAAGCAGATTCTTGGGTGTGGTGGGGACAACAGGCAAGGCCCTGAGCACCCCGTTTTCCTCATTGGGTGCCTATATTGTTCAGACATTGAGAAAAGACTTCTCAGGAAGAGTTCCTGGAAGAGATCATTGTGGAAAGTCACCATCACGTGCTATAAAAGGCTAAGTTCTTGCCTGCTAAGCATCGCTTAAATATGAGCTGGGGGGTAGGTATTTCAAGGTCCCTTCCAACTGTCTCTTATCCTGATACACTTGAGTTCTTACATTTTATGAAAGTAGAGCAGTCAGGACAGCACAGAGCCATGGCTCTCCCATCAGCAAGACTTTGTCAGATGCTTCCTCTGTCGTCCCACCCACCAAGACTTGCTGAGCATGATGGCAGAGACCCAAGAGGGACAGGCAGGCTCAGGTTATAGATGGGAGGTTTCTGGAAACTTGCTTGCTAGGCAACATCTGTCCAAATATTTTTTTTATGAAAATGAACAATGCTTTTAGGATTTCATGAGAACCTGTGCATGAAGCCAACATGTAGTGACGTTCTTTCTAGAGCAAGATGTGCTTCAAGTTCTGTCTTGGGACTTCAGGGACCTCTCTCAAGGTAGTGGTGGAAACTGTTGGAGCATAAATAACTCAGCCACACCAGTCAGGGCCCAAAATTCACTTTCATAAAGTGTCATCAAAAACCACAGAGCCCATAAGAGAAGCCCCATGTGGTCACTGGCTGGTATGTGAAGACCTAACCCAGACCTAGCGCTACTTAGTGTGGAGGGAGACAGATTGTTGGCAGGTAGACAGAATTGCAGGCATGGAATTAGTTCACCCAGGAGGGGTGGAGGCTGGACCCATGGAAGAAAAGGGTCCAAAGAGAATAAACTACATCATGAAAAATGCCATAGCAGAAATATGACATGTGAGATCCAGGCAGTAAGTCCTCGTGGCAACCCCAGATGGGTCACACTTCCACTACAGGAAATGTGGTCCTGCTTTTTGCATTGTAAGCGGGCAATGGGAAAAATGGGCACCATCCCAAAATGGACATAAGAAATTGGATGCTGCCCCCACCAAAGCTAAAAGTTTAAGACAAAAGTTAAAGGAATAAATCACTTAATGTCAGGGGGAATCTTAATAAACATGTTTAATAAACATGTTGAAGTACAAAATGCTTAGAAAAAATTACTGTACAGCTAGTCTTCACTGACCCAGACGCCTAATCTGTACGAAAAAATATAAAAGTCCAGTTAGATATGGGGAAGGAATTTCAGCCTAAAAGGAAAGAAAAGTTAGGCAAATCTATAAAAAGAGGTTCTGGAATTTTTATTCCTGATCACTGTTTTCAAAACACCCCACTATAACCAATAGGCAATGGGTTTTCCCTTTCACTTACTAGCAAGCTACTTAACCTCTTTGAATCTAATTTTCTCATTTGCAAAACTTCACAGAATTCCCATGAGGATTAAAAGAAATGCAGGCCACAGGGTCAGCACATAGTAAGAATTCAGTAAGTGGTAGCTGTATTTTTTATTTCTATGTGTCAAGCACCATGAGGAGCATTGGAGATAAAAAGATACAGGGTTCCTTTGTTACCTCCTGTATTACTTTCTTAGTGCACTTATAATTATTCCAATTTCACCTGCAGTTAGCAGTTTACTTGTTTCATTTTCTGCAACTCGTGAACATACCGTGGGTCTTGGATAACTGGGATCTTAGATTTCACGGGGCCACAGCCTGAAACTGGACCCAACTTTGTTATGTCCCTGCTATGTCTCTCCCTCAAAGATGCCTTTTGTGGACAAAAAAAGGGGCCACGTACTAAACCTTACAAGTTCGGGGAGGCCTGTATCATGGACCTTGCAAACTCAGAGGCTGAAGGTAATCATGTCAGATGGTCTGAACATAAAAATTCCTAACTAAAAGCCAGTTGTGGTGGGTAGTCACAACACAGGCTGGTATCCTCCTTGACAAAGGTCAATATTAATTGAGCAGGTCTTTAGTCTTTTTGCATCTAAGATAACCTGCCTTTGAAATGTCAGAATAATTTCCTTCTGCAGGTCCCAAAGGCACAGTCTCCCACCAGAGCAGCAGGCCACAGAATACTTTATGGCCATCTTATTCCTCAAATACCAATTCTGTAAATATCAATCATAACTATCCTGTACCCACCGATGTGAGAGAACTATGCGTCTCTGCATTTTACTTTGTATCCAATCTCTGAGATTTCCCGCTTTGTTTTCTCCCACCTCCCTAATTTACCACCAATGGATTTCATGTAACTACCCTCCCTCATATGTCTCCTCCTTTGATTCTAAAGTATAAAATAAGCTGTAAAACTGCCATTCTTGGGAGCATTTTCTCAATCTGTTGAGATTTTGCTTCCCAATCATCTGTTTGGCTCAAATAAACTCTTAAAAGACTTTTTCTCAGGCTGGACATATTTTCTGTGACACTTTTAACAGCTAGCTTTTGTAGTTCTTGCAATAAAGAAACCCTCTTGTGTAGGAGGCCTTGAGCATCTAAATTCAGTACTGAATCAATGATTAGTGACTCCAATAAAATGAAAGGAACTTAAAATGACTGTTACCATTATTTGGACTGGTCATACAAATACAAAAACATTGTAAATAGACCAGCAGGGTTTCACGTGACAGATGCAAAACCTCAGAAAAGAAAAGAGGCATCCAAGTTCATCAGAGCTGGGTACTTAATGTCACAGGGCCTCTGTGCCAGCAGCATACCAGAGGGACCCAAGGACCCCTGCTCTCCCCAAGGACTCTGCTTTTTTCGTCTCCATTATGGTGCAACAAAGCACAGATGTCCTCCCTAACACACTCAGAACTCAATGGTGTTGAACTCAACCCTGAAAGCATTCACTGGGCCCCTCCTCTGTACATGGTACCACGTGGGAAATAGGGATTCAAAGAGAAAGAAGGCAAGGTCCCTGTCCTCTGAGAGCTTACAGCCCAGTGTGGGCCAAGAAATGAGTCACTAATGTTAATAGACAAAAAAATTATCTGGGGGTAAGGCTGAGCCATGGTGGATGCTCATATGTGAAGGGAGGAAAGAACCCTGGATAGGGAAACAACAAATAAAGGCTTGAAGTCTTTGGAGTCTGCAGCTCAGCATAGAGGAGAGCAGACCTCTGTGTGTGGAATGCAGAGTCCAGCCAGGTGGGGTGGGGCAGCTGTGTGTAAATGTCCTCGGGTCTGTAACCCTTGCACACCTGGTTCTGATGACCCTCAGAGACTGCAGTGGTTCAGGAACTGGGGATGGGGCTGGCCGGGACTCTAACAGAGCAGGCACCCTCTTCAGGGTGGGTATTGAACAGGCAAAGCACAGAGGGTTTTCAAGGCAGTGAAAATACTCTGTGTGATACCATAATGACGGATACATGTCATCATGCATTTGTCCAAACTCACAGACTGTGCAACTCTGGCAGGGGACGCTGACCACAGAAAAGGCTATGCATGGGTGGGGCCAGGGAGTATAAGGTAAATCTATGTACCTTCCCCTCAGTTTTGCTGTGAACCTAAAACTGCTCTAAAAAAGTAAAGTCTTAATAACACACATACACACAGTAGCTGTTAACATTGGTCCTAAGGATAGCAGGGGAAGGAGGGCATTAGGAACAACTAACTGCCTAAGTGCAGAGGTGAGAGGCAACATTTCCCTCAGGACATCCACCCCTCCGGCTGTTCACCTCCAGGGCTGGGGTCAGGGATCCCAGAGCTGTGGGCTTTTCACAGCCCCTCAACAGACAGGGCTTCCCGCTCTGCCTGGTGAGGAGGACCAACTGCTAGGCCCACCCAGGACCAGGTTTCCACACTGGCCCTGGCTCATGCCCGCCGGGCACGGCCTTCTTCCTCACCATACCCTGTGCCAGGCCAAGCTTTGAACGTGACCATGAAGCCCCAGAGTTGAGCTGCTGAATGTGACCTGCTCAGGTCCTTCTTAAATCAGCTCTAGCATCTGGGACAAATGGGAGGCACTAGGTATTCCCACGAAGCTCCCAGCAACAGCTCCTGATAAACTTTTATCAAATATTTACCTCATATAAAGAGCCATGGTGGAGTTCCACCATGGTGGAAAACCATGGTGGAGTCCTTTATCCCATGTAAAGACACATACGGCAGTTCCGTCCTCGACGTGCGCATAGTGAGCCTGAAATTAACTGCAGTAGCCCCTGCCTAGTCTCTCCACATTTCCACTCCAGCCTCACAAAGAATCTGGGGTCAGGTAAAAATGCATATCTGATTATGTCACTTATAGCTAAAAGCCCTCTGACTGCTCTGGATAAACTCTGAAATCCAAGTCCCATGGGGGTTTAATGAAGACCCACCATCATTAAACCCCTGCCCATCTCTCTAATCTCTTCATGGTGCCATGTGGTGTCACTCACTGCCCCCCACCCCGACCACCCCGCTCAACAGGTCCCAGTAACACTGATCCTTTTCTGTTTCTCCAGAAAACCATGGCGGAGGCTTCACAGATGCTGATGGATAACTTGACCCAAGTGCTGCTTCTCCAGCAAGCCATCCCCAGTGCCCCTGACTGGGCAAGCCTCACTGCCATGGCGCTTGTTCCAAAGCACTTATCGCAGCCAGAACTCTGGAATTGTGGGAAGCCATCACCCCTGTCAGGCTGCAAGCTCCCAGGACCATGTCTGCCTTCTTCGCTGCCACATGCCACATCCCCCCAGGGCCTAGTGCACAGCACAGCACACAATGGGTAAGTGTCAGATGAACGAGAACATGAATGAGTGAAAACAAAAAGTGAACAAGAGTGATTGCTGTAAGGTGGGGCATGAGCCATACTGCCAGAACCAGCATGGCACTGGAATGCATCTAATAACTATTGCAGTCCAGTGTCCTCGTGTTACTAGGGGTGAAACTGATCCTAAGGTGAGATGCCTCTGGTCACACACGCTCCACACAGCTGTTCCAGGCTGTTAATAAGTGTCATTATAATGTTCCTACAATTCTTAAAAGTACACCATTTTTCTGGTATTCACTTAAATGTGTGCAAGAAAGAAAATACACTTGTAACATAAAGGCTCAGAATGTTTATAGAGACTTAAAAGGAATGAAGCCTTCAGAAGAAGAATGTCAAAACCATCAACCCCTGTATGCTCCTCCCTCTAAGGGACACTGGACAAAGGAAGGGAGGCAGGTGGCAGTTACCATCACCCAGACACAGCCCGGCTGACCTTCCACATGCCCATCGGCATGGCTCCTGAATGTGAGTGGGAACTGGAGAGAAGCCTGAGGCCTCTGTCACAGCTTTGCTGGCTGCTCACAGGGTTGCAAAGTACCTTCAGATTGCAGAAGCTTAACGTGTACTAGTTTCAGAGTTAACCGACATGTACTGACCACAAGCCATGTGTTAGGTCTTTTCCCATGTATTATCACATGTAATAGGTGTTTTCACATTTCCCAGGTATTATCACATTTATCACTACCTGTTTTGCAAAAGAAAACCTACTGCTGTCAGAGAGGAGAGGTAAAACTCAGCAAGCAGGGGCAAGAACTCTCTCTGAAAAGTAACCTCTCCACACCGGAGCTACTGTGCTTTTCGTAAACTCTGAGAACTCTTACATTCAATCATGAAATGTGAAGCAGCTGTTAACATTAAATAAATGAAAAAAACTAGTTTTGTTAGTTGACTAAATTTAAACAGAAAACAGAGAGCTCAGAGTGAAACAACATTTTTTAAACTTTAGTTTGAAAAAAAAGACAGATAGTTAAGATGTATTTGGAGAGGGGCAGATTTCATAAGCCGACGATAACCAGCTAACGCCTGACCGTCTCTCTAAGATCAAATACCCCCGGCCAAAGGCCCGGTGAGTAGCCTAGGAAGAGTGGGCAGTCTCTGGAACACTGCCAGGGTTCCAGCAAGAGCCCAGAGCTACGTCATGTGAAGTCCCAGTGCAACAGCTAGATGCCATTTCCATCATAAGAATGGCAAATCGGAAACCATGACTGCTGATGGCAGTGCGAATGGGCAGTCCGGAGGGCACTGAGAAGTGCCCCTTAAATCCAAAATGTGCACACCTCTGACCCTCTAACTGTAAACTCTACCCTCAGGGCTGACCCCAGAGCCATGGTTCCCCAAGTGTGGTCTGGAACTGGAGACTCTTTCAGGAGTTTCATGACCTTAAACTTATTTTCACAATGATACCAGGTTGTTATTTGCCTTCTTATTCTCGTTCGCTCATTAGTGTATAATACAGTAGCATTTCCAGAGGCTACTGACACAGGTTATCGCCACACAATGAAAGAGAAGCAAGTAGGAGAATGCAGTGGTCTTCTATTAAACAGGCCATTAAGGAGATCTGTAAAATTGGAAAACAATGCCACTCTTCCTAAGCCTTATTTTTGAAGTTACTTTTTTCCATAAAAATATGTGTGTTGTCTACGGCCATACCACCCTGAATGTGCCTGAACTCGTCTGATCTTGGAAAATATGTATGTTAACATGTGATGGGCTTATTTCAAATTAACGAAAAATAAATATTTCTCAGTTTTAATTTCTGAGATGATAAATACCTATAGATATAGCCCACAAACAAAAGCTCTTTGGAATCCTCAAAATGTAAGAGTGTAAAGTGACCCAAAAGTCTGAGACATATGACATTTTCAATGAGGAGGTATGTCCGAGGATGTTTATTGAACCACTGTTTGTATAAAGAAAAAGTGGAGTGAACCTACATGTCCCTTAATAGATGGTTAAATTTTCCATAGTCATACTATGAAAAATTATGCCACGTATAAGCAAAATGAGGCAGATTTAAATACACTGACATGAAAATATCTCCAGGACATATTACAGATCAAATTGTATATTTTTAATACACAGCATAATACTGTTAACAATTTAATAATGGTAAAATGCTAATAAAATCAATTTTTTTCATTAGGAACATAAAGCAATGTATATAAAAGGAAAAAGGCAAAAACAGTAATAGCAGTTACCTCTGGGGAAGAGACCAAGGTTGGGGTGTGTCAAAAAAACAAACAAACCAGGGCTCTCATTTCTTCTTAGTGTCTGAACTTTACCACAAAGCCACAGCCACACAGACGCCTGGCAAATAAAGTATCCGGAAAGTCCTCTTTGCTGCCCTCAGTAACCCCATGGCACACAGCTGTGCCGGCCTCAGTCCACCAGAGCCCGGTGCTCCCAAACTGTCACCCCTCTGCACTCTGTCCAGACTCTCATGGCCTCAGTTAGGGGGTGAGGAGAAAGCAATCCAAGGATGCAATCTGCAGAAGAAGTGGTGTTTGCATGGTTTTTAAAAAACGATGTCACTAATCCAAACCTAGCTCCGGCAGAGGTTCTGAGACATACAAGTATGTTCGCTTTTTGCTGGGGATGGGGATTCATCTATTTCTAAATAATGGATCATTTCCCACAGCCTCATTTTCTTTTTTTCCTTTGTTCTTGAGGTGCTGTGGTGGGGTGACAAAAAAGGGAGCAGTAAATAAATAAATGTGGGTCTTGTAATTCACTGGGTCTTTCAAAGTCAGGGAACAGTATGCTCGGAAGCAGAACAAATGCTATTTGGGTAAGTTCTGGTGTATTTTTAAAATTGATCTCATCATTACTGAATGTTTGCTTATTATCTGTCAAATCATATTCTTTGTTCTAATAATCACATCTTATAGATAATATAGTAACACTTGGACATCCTACTGACACCCCTGGTAATTCTTTCCATTTGCACCCCCTACTGAATGTCCGTATCATCCATCAAGTTTTCTGCTGGAAGCTATGGACAGAGTAGTCATCCCCACAGAGGATGGACAGATGGTCCCTGTCCCCAGTGAAAGTCCAGTTTGGTGGGGAGACAGTATTCAACAAATAATACAAATAATTACCTAACTACTACTTGAAGTCTCAGGAAGGAAAGTTATAGTGTGCTCCAAGAACACATCAGGAAACCCACTGAATGTTGCAATTTTACCCCTGAAAGGGGGGAGCACATCAAAATGCCCCCTCCAATCTTCTGATAGAGTTAGAAGACAGTTAGAAGGAGTTAGAGGTGAAGTGTATACAAAGCGGCATTTTTTTCCTGCTTACCTGAAATAAGAACTCAGGAATGCAAACTATCCTGGAAGATGATTTCATCCTTCTGGGAAATAACACTGCTCTCTTCTCTCTTCCTTTCAACGTTGGAAGGAGGGAACATTGACAAAGATTTATCACACACAAGCTTTATGCGTAACAGTATAAATTTTGAAAGAACCTAAATGTACATCACTAGGCGAGTGCTTAGATGAGTTATGGTAAGAATATAGTAGGTTATGGAATATGCCGCCTGCCTACTAAAACACAGGGTGACCTGGCTGTGTGGCACAGTTGGTTGGAGTATTGTCCCATACATCAGAAGGATGTGGGTTCAATCCCCAGTCGGAGCACACATGGGAGGCAACCAATCAGTGTTTTTCTCTCACATGGATATTTCTCTCTCTCTCTCAAATCAATAAATATATCCTCGGATGAGGACTATAAATATAGTGAGGTGACACATGCACTGACACAGTGCTGTCCAAAACATATTACATGAGAAGCAGCAAACCACTGCAACATGACTCAGTTTGTTCTGAAGCATGTGTAACGTGTTAGGTTAATGCAGCAAAGGGGACTTTAAGGCTGTACAAGTGTCCACATGGGTCACCTCCAGCACACGATGAAGGAGGTTTATGACTCCTTTAGCATGAGAATATATTTCATACAATGTATTTAGGTACTATTTGTACAATAAAGATACAGCAAAAATGCCAACGAAGAAAACCACATGCACAGCGGTGGCCTCCATGGACACCAGGCATCCTTCTGGAAGGGGCCAGGGGCTCTCTGGGCTCCTTGGTTTTCAGTATGAATTGAAGATGTGCTGTGACTGGGTCTATCCCCTGAGACCCTAAATATTAGCCCATCCTTATAGATGCCCTAAAAAGAATCAATCAGCTTTGCCATCTTGTACATGATGAAAAGAAGCCTAAACCTATTCCCAAAGATGTGCCTAAATTCAGCCAGGACAGAACAGATGACTTAAGCCTCTTAGCTGCTGACTCACACAGAAAAAACACAGGGCCACTGTGAGCAACTAGTATCAGAAGCAGCTGCTTCTGTCTTTTGGCTCTGTGGGGCTGGCCCAGTGCCTGCCTCTAATGAAGGCAGCAGAGCACAGCTAACCCAAAGGGCTGGATCCCTCTGTCCAGAACTGTGGCTGGGAGGGCGGCAGGAGGAGGAAGCTCCCTGGAAACCAGACTCCCTTTCCCAGGGGTGCACTGGCTGCCTCCACTGCTCATCTGGTCCAGCAGGCCAAGCTCAGGGCAAGAAGCATCCTGGCAGAAGAGAGGGGCTCTCCTTTCCTAGGATCTCCTAACCCACCGGGTTAGGATACCAGAGAACCAAAGCAGCTCCTGAGCAGGCCCTGCATAACCCTAAGCCTAGTGCACTAGAAACCTTGTCAAAAGTTCCCAAGAACATGAACCCCATTCAAAGTCTCCTATACTGAAAGGAAGCAGCACACCTAAGGAGTATGTTTCTTCAGTGGTTTAGGTAAATTCTGCTGCAATTTCAGAGCTAGAAGGCCAGATAGTCCAATTGTGCTTTTATTCCCCTACAGAGCTGTCACCCAGCTATTTCCTAAATGTCTCCCCTCCCTCCCAGGGTGAAATGTGCTGCACCTATAGAGGCATCTGGGGACAGTTGGATTAGAAATGAGGGTTTTCCTGGGGCAGAGAACGGTCTCCCTGCAGTTTCCACATGGGGCCCGTGTGAGCGGCTGAGGGAGGCATGGGGCAGAACCTCTGTGGAATGTACTCCACCAGCAGCCACTGCACTTGCACCCAGCGCAGCCTAGCTCTGCCTGTCGCTCTCCATGCCTGGGTAGGTTCTGTCCCTCTTTTCAGAAAGGAGCCCAGTGTGTTGAACTAGTGAGAAAATGGGCCAGAGACTGAGGAGAAGCCTTTATTATGACACAGATTGTTTTGTCATATGAGGACATTGTTTCTAACCTTCAACAGCCCCCTCCCTGCATTGGCCAGCCTCTAGGGGCCAATAGAAGATACGTAAAGTATCTTGGTAGGTGGGGCAGCTGCAGGGACAGGTTATAACACAATGTGCAAAGTACAACAATGAGAGACTATCCCGGGCACCAGAGAGGCAGGGAACACTTGTCAACAGACGGAGGATGAGTCATGTTGAAAGTCTGCAGGCCTCTTTCACACTCCGGGGGCCAGGGCTCATTCACCAAGGGGGTGGGCAAAAGTGCCTGCTTCATTTGAATTACTCCTGTCTCTTGTTGTAGTTCTCCTTCATTGCTTTGTTTCTGTATAAAAGCTGAATTTGCAAAAAACAAAATGTTGCATGACATGATCCCACTGTACTGACTCCAGGTAGTGACTTACATACCTCGCTTCTCCTCTCCAGAGCCATTCTCCTGGCTTTATGTAATGTGTACTCAACCTGATATGACTTCCCTGGTCCTGATGGATTCACTCCACATGCCTGTCTTCCTCTTGGAGATCCTGAAGCTTTTGAGAAGAAATGGGAATCTGCTCAACTGCTCTTCAGCCAAGTCCTGGCCAACCTTCACCCGCCTGGTGCTCAGAGCTCTACACTGTCTTGTCATCAAATCACACAACTAAATGAGGCTGCCTGCCCAGCATGTCTGTTCTAGTGCCCAGGTGGGTGGTAACTTCCCACAGGGTGGGGGGAGGACTATGCCTCAAACTCCTTTCCTGTCTCCCTCAATACCCAGCATTGCTTTGCTCACAATATGAGGCCATGCCTTTGCTGCATAAACCCATTCCCAATGCCAACTAAATGCCTCTCAGGCCCCCTCAGTTTAGATGTGTCCAGAGAATTACTGGTGCAGGTACTTCAGGTGTCCCTCTAATACGTGACCAGAGTTGAAGTTTGATCATGAATGGTAACCAACTCCTCCCTCGTGGCATCAAGTGCCCTAGACTGTTGCTCCTCCATGACAAGGACATGCCTCATTTACACCTGGGTCTTCGGTGCCCAGCACTGGGTCCAGCCCACAGCTGGTACACTCAAGAAACAGTTCCTGAGGGGAAAGACTATCTCTAGGACCCATGTTACTCGGTGGTCTTCCTTTCTACTAGAAGCCTCAACACCTGCCCATCTGGAAGGCTGGAAGGAAACCCCAGGGCCATGCCTACCCAGAGATAAGGCAAACTGAACACTTATTTTTCCACAATGACAGCAACTTCCTGAGAAGTTGAACAACTTAGTGCCAGAGATCATAAAATCAAACTCATCGTAACCCTTTCCTAACCAACTCTTCTCTCAATTTACTATTTCTGTCAATAACAACACTACTCACCCAGGCCTGCAGCCTTTCCAAAACTCTGACTAGTCTCTGCCCTTCATGGCCTATTCAAAATGAGTGCCCAAGTGCTGCTTGTTGCTCCTCAGTCTCTCAGAAATGACCCTTTCCCATCCTTTCCCTCCACAATTGGCCCCATGGATGCACAAGAACTCAACTGATGCCCCATCGTACAGCAGCCAGACTCCTTAACTCCACTCTCCCCTCCTTCACAGGCCCTACATGCCACTATCAGACTATTATTTATTAAGTGCTGTTTTCAACCAGTCCATCCTTCGCTCAATTAAGAATTTCATACTTTTAAACCACCAAGTCTGTACTCCTCTGTTCTAAGTGACTCAGGCCTATATTTATTCTCCTATCTCAGGAACACTGACTAATAATCTTCCTGCCTCAGTTAGAACCGTCACTGTGTCTCTGCTTCCAGGAACATGTAACATTTTCTGCCATCTCAAAATCTTGGCAAAGGTCTTACATCTGCTTATCCTAAATCCTACTCCAAGGCTCAGGGCCAGCCCAGCCTATCAGAGTTCTGCTCCACCAGCCTCTGCCTCCCCCCCCACCCAGCCCCTACACCAGAACTGTCTCTAGCTGTCTGTCATACACTGTCTTCCTGTTGACTCATAAACACTCTCTCCTGTGCTGAAAGAAGAGCTGAAGAGTACCACTTTACACTTTTTAGCCACGTGATCCTGCCCAAACCACCAGACTTTCGAATCTTACAGAACTGTTTTGATCAGGTGAGAGTTTACACGAAGGGGACTCATTCATTTCACATTCATAATAAGCACGTGCGGGTGGAGGATGTTGATATCTCTCTATTGCCTGCCAATTATAGCTATTTCCTATCATTCAAAATCCTGCAGCACTAAAGTTTCTGTAAATATCAATTAACATAAGATAACAAAGGGAAAGCATACCTACATTTCATGGAGCACCTGTCTCCATATCCAACTTTTTAGCCACTCAGAACTTCTCTGGTACAAAATTCTCGATGATGACACAAGTGTGTGTAGTAGAGGAAGAGAAGGCAGACAGTTGTTCTGGGCAAAGCTGGTGGCGGGTCATAAATGTGGAACAGTCGGGATCTAAGGCACACTAAGCCACAGTCGGGATCAATGGGACGCAGGAAACAGAACTGAGGAGTAGGGATGTGAGTAGAGTCCACAGCAATACAAATGAAGCACGTGGACCTAGTAAAACTGCGGCTACCTTTCTTCCCAGCGTTCACGCCCATCCCAGCAACGAGCACTGCCAGGGGCACAGGGTAAAAAGGGTAAAATCACTTCTCCTGAGACCCGGGCACCGCCCAGGACGCCAATTCAGCGCGGGTCCCTTTCCTTCCCCGGCCCGCCACTCCCATCCCGCCCCTGGCCTTACCGATTGAGATTTCCTGCGCATAGGCCAGCGAGATGAGCAGCAAGGGCATTCCTACGGCGATGTATGTAACCATCTTGTCCACGGCCAGCTCCAGCCGCAGCCCCTTGAACTTGGGCTCCGAGGGCTCCTTCAATAAGAAGTCTGAGAACACATACTCGGTGGCCAGGTGGGCGATGGCCATAGTTGCTGCGCGCCGGGCTCGGCCTGTCAACACCCAGAAGTCAGGCCCGGGCACTGTCGGTGTAGGGAGGGCTGCACGGCGCCTTTACCCAGTCACTGGCCGGGCCCGGGGCTTTCGCTTTCCCTTTGCTGGCTCCTCAGTTGCTCCTACATCACCAGCCTTTGTGTCTCGGTGCACCCGACTCCCAGCGACTTCGCCGCGCCGCCGCTGCCTCTGCTGAGCGTCCGAGCTCGCGCGCTCCCTCGCGCTCCGCCTGCGCAGGTGCCCACGACGTGCGCGCCACCCGGGCCTCGTGCCTCTCTTGTACAAGGGAGGCGAGAAAATCAACTAGGTACTTCCCTTTCGCCGGCCTCTTCGTTCCGTGCAGCCGCCGAAGTTTCCTCAAGGGCAACTCGCGCCTTCAGCCCGCTCGATCGCACTTCCCCGGAACTAGGAGGGAGACCAAGGACTCAGGGGTGGGGGGTTTCCGGAAACCGCGGTGATGCCGGTCGAGTGGCCCGACAGCATCCGGCGATCCTGGCATCTACATTCCCGAAGGGCTCTTTCCATCCAGAGGATTGCCTCAGTCTGATTATCTTCACGCCCCTCCCATCCTTATTTTCCCACTTCCGGGCACCCGCGACTTTTCAAAACATTTCTGAAAGTAACCCCTTCCCGGGTAGCCCCCTTTTATGCCCCACCCCCAACATTTCCACATGGTAAATCAGATTAAAAGGAGCTGTGAATACTTCAAAGAGCAACGGGTACCGTAAAAGCCAATGGCGCAGTGTAGGCTGAGTATGTGTTGGAAGAAGCAGCTCTGGGTCCTTCCAGGAGCTTTGGGAGGGCAGCAGGAAGGGGGCGTTGGTAGGACTGGGCGGGACGGGGACGGGGGTGGGGGTGGGGAGGGGACAGTCAGAGGTGGTGAGCCCTGAGTGTGACTGGCTCTCAGGCCTCAATTGTCACTGCTTAGTCCGAGCTTCTCCACTTGCTTTGCCCGTGGGAGCCTTGATGGGAGCCAGCAGAAGGGGGATCAAGGATGAGTGGGTGTTGGGGGAGAGCAGCTTCTGAACCACTTAACAGAAAGTGGTTGTTGAAAAATAGGAGATGCTCTAATCAGCAACTTTGGAGCAGACAGGACCTTTAAACATGAAGTCTCCTTTGCACGGGGCTAGTCTGCCTTCTTGCTGCTAGTACATGGATGTGTGTGTGTTGGTGGGGGACAGGGTCCATGCACACAATCCTGTTCTG
Source organism: Anoura caudifer (assembly GCA_004027475.1). Taxonomy (NCBI): domain Eukaryota; kingdom Metazoa; phylum Chordata; class Mammalia; order Chiroptera; family Phyllostomidae; genus Anoura; species Anoura caudifer. Next base: position 804 of record PVKU01010060.1, on the reverse strand, counting down.
TATGCCCTCGACTCCCACACATGTCCATCTCCACCCTAGCCTGTTCTCTGAGCACACATCCAACCGCCTACACAAGTCTCCACTTGGATGACTTCAAACTCATAATGGCCAGAACTGCAGTCCTCATCTTCCTGTCAACCTGAACTCCAGTCTTCTACATCTTGCTAAGTGCATCACCATCCACCCATCTGCCAAACACTTCCTTCTCTCCCAGCTGCCATAACCAACTTCCAAATTCTCTTGTTTCTCTCTCCTAAATACAGAAAACCTGGCAGTTCTCTTCTCCCTGCACTTCTAACACCCCAATTCAAGCCATCAGTCTCTCTCCTGACCACATACAGGAATATATCCCCTAGGCCTGCAAGCCAGTTTCTCCCACAGCTGCCAAAGGGAGCTTTTTAAAACTCTAATCTGATCGTGTCACCTCCCCCTTCTTAAAGTGTACATTACTTTTAGGATCAAATCCAAATTTCTTAGCATGGTCACTGCCTGTCTCACCAGCTTCACTACTTTTCATACAGTTCTTCATGTTTATCGGGCCCCTGGCCTCCTGCAGGTCCAACCTTGCCCAAAACTCTACTTCAGTAGCCTTTTTGCCTGGTCAACTCTTATTCACCCTGCTTATACCAGATGGATGATGCTTCCCCAGGAAAGTCTTCTCTGAGTACGCTAAACTGGATGAGGTCACTATGTTATATATTCTTGCAACACTGGAACTACTGGATCCTAGTTGTAGTCCTTGGGAAAAGTACTTGACCCTCCTGTGCTTCAGTTTTCTCATCTGTAAAGTGCTTAAAGCTCTTA
>PVKU01010059.1:0-55743 GCA_004027475.1 Anoura caudifer | reverse complement strand
TGCTTCTAGAATTCTCTCCTTCATTTTAATCTTGGCTAACGTAGTTATGATATGCATTGGTGTGTTCCTCCTTGGGTCCACCTTCTCTGAGACTGAGTTTCCTGGACTTCCTGGAAGTCTTATTTCCTTTGGCAGATTGGGGAAGTTCTCCTTTATTATTTGTTCAAATAAGTTTTCCACTTGTTGCTCTTCCTCTTCCCCTTCTGATACCCCTATAATTCAGATGTTGGGATGTTTAAAGATGTCCTGGAGGTTCCTAAGCCTCTTCTCATTTTCTTGAATTCTTGTTTCTACTATCTTTCCTGTTTGGCTATTTCTTTCTTCTTTCTGGTCCACTCCATTGATTTGAGTCCCAGTTTTCCTCCCATCTTTATTGGTTCCCTGTGCGTTTTCCTTCATTTCACTTACTGTAGCCTCCATTTGTTCCTCTAATTTACGACCAAAATCAACCAATTCTGTGAGCTTCCTTATCCCCCCCCCCCAGGGCTTTGAACTGTGCATCTGATAGGTTGGCTATCTCTTGGTTGCTTAGGTGAATTGGCTCTGGGGCTTTGATCTGTTCTCCCGTTTGAGCCTTTTTTTTTCTCTTTTCTCTCTGGTTGGGGCTGTTAGGTAGTAAGAGGTGGAGCCTTAGGTGTTTCCCAGAGCGGGGCAGCCCAGTTGCTGGGTAGTGACACTGTATGTGGGGGTGGGGTCCAAGAGGGAACAACAGCGCTTGCTCCGCGCTCTCTTGGATTCCAGTCCCTCCGCTGCTTCTTTCACCTGGATTATCTGCACATGAATGTGGGACCACCTGGTCAGCCAGCCGCCTTGCATGGTCTCACTGGGTCTGCACGGTTGCCACCCAATGCCCAGGGTCTACTATCTGCTGCCTGTGCATCTGGGATCTGCTGGCCGCCACCTGCACACCTGGGATCTGCCAGCTGCTGCTGCCTGCACGCCCCATCCCCGCCAACCTCCACTTTTTCCTGCTGCGATTCCATCCCTCTTACCTACCGGTCTGGACGAATGGTTGTTGGACTTCCGTACAGTTCAACTTTTCTATCAGTTCTGGTTGTTTTCTTGTTTCTAAATCTTTGTTGTCCTTAATTTTCATTGTGCGAGGAGGCACAGCGTGTCCACCTATGCCTCCATCTTGGCTGGAAGTCTGCTCTAGTCTAAATTTTTTTTAATCAAGTAGTAACACTTCCCTACCTAAAATACCCCAAAGGCTCAAACTCTTCAGATTATCTTAATAAAGCTTTTTAAAATATGGATCCTAGCTGACCTCACTAAGACTCACCTCATAACATTTTCCACTTTGCTAATAAAGTTCCAGACACATTGGCTCTTCTTTCTGTTCTCTGGACATGCCACACTCATTCGTGCATTAATATATTAGTACCACCTCTTTTCTATCTGGAAAAGCCATCTCTGTGATCATGGCTTAACAGACTCCTCACTTAGTCCTTGGATATATGTTAGTTTTATCATAAACAGTTAATCAGAAATGCAGTTCATACTATCATTATCTATCACATCATCCAATTACACTTCTCTGCAGATAACTTACTATTTCATGTTTTATTATTAGTCTGTGCCCATCAAAATTAAACTGTAGGAGAGCAAGGATTTCATCTGTTTTTTCCATCTGTATTCTTTGCCTAGAACATAGCCTGCTTATTGATAAATAGTAAAAATTAAAAAATGTGTATATCTGCCCTGGCTGGTGTGGCTCAGTGGACTGAGTGCCAGCCTGCAAATCCAAAGGTTGCTGGTTTGATTCCCAGTCCAGGGACATGCCTGGGTTGTGGGCCAGGTCCCCAGTTGGGGCATGTGAGAGGTAACCGATCTATCAATCTATCTCTTGCACATCACTGTTTCTCTCCTTCTGTTTCTCCCTTCCCCTCTCTAAAATAAATAAAATCATTTAAAAAAATTTTTAATCTGTACATCTAAAAGGCAGAATGTATTTAGAAATGTACTTGAGATCAAATATTTGTATAAACATTGCTACACAAGGATAATAATATTTTTAAAACTGAACCACTGGCCACTATGCAGAGCCATTATATACGAATTCAAAATATTAATTTGTCAGTTAATATACAAATACTATAATTCAGGTATCTGAAAGGCACTCTAAACATGCTTATATTTATTGATTGTAACGGCTATTTAGAAATTAAATATACCTAGACTCTCTAGTCTGTTTACTATCTTACTTCCTAGTTTACTTCTACTGTTTCACATTCAATCATTGTTTTCTTCACAATATCTTTTATTATGTGGCAAGACAAGTCATTCTTCTCTTCCCCCACGTACCCCTCTTTTAAAAAAATAAGTCTGTTGCTCTTCTCAAATATTTGTTCTTCTAAATAAACCTCAGAATTGGTCAAATTTCTTAGTAAAGTCACTGAAATTTTGACTAAAACTTGATTAAATGTACTTGAAGGATTTTATAATATATAAATTAGTAATATATATCATTATTTATATTATAAAGTAAATATAAACTTACTTTATATTTATTTACAATATTTAAGGTTAACATCGAATAACCATCCAAGAATATATGCCTCAGATTATGTTCTTTACATACATTTATAAAAAAGTTATGTATCATTAATTTTCTTACTGGATATTTAATTTTAGTTGCTATTGTGAATGAAATTTTAGTCTTTTCAATATATACTCCAATTGATCAGAAGCAAATAAAAAACTTATTAATAACTATTAGTCTTGTGGCCTATCATAACCATTAACTCTTATTAAAGTTGCAGATGACTCTTATAATTACAATAAAGACAGTACTATCTGAATATAATTTTATTCTCAAATATCTTGAGACAACAATTTAAAATGCTATTACATATTGGTATTACCTCCCTGCAAAACAATTTAGCAGTACTTACCAAGAGCATTAAAAACGTTTGTAATGTAGCACAAAAAATCCTTGCCCAGAGCCATATATTATAGAATACACTTAAGAAATTTATATATAAAACTGTTAATCACTGTCATGTATGCAATAGTAAGAAACAACCAGAAATGGCCTAATGAGTAAATAAATTATGTATTAGGACAAGCTATTATAAAGTCATTAAAAATAATATTTAGAAGCCAACTTGATGGCAAGGAAAAATGCTAGAGCATACTGTTAGGTGAAAATTCAGAATACACATTTTCATTATTACTCCACATGTGTAAGGTATATTAAAAAGTTATTAAGGAAAAATGACTAGAAAGAAATGCATCAACATCCTAATAACATCTTGGATGGCATAGCTCAGAGGGTTGGGCATCTTCTAGCAAATGGAAAGGCCCCTGATTTGATCCTCAGTCAGGACACATGCCTGGGTTGCAGGACAGGTTCCTGGACAGGGCGTGCAAGAGGCAACTCTCACACATCTATGATTCCCTTTCTTTCTCCCTCCATTTCCCTCTTGCTAACAATAAATAAAATATTTTTTAAAAAAGATTCTAATAATGTAATTTTTTTAAAAAATTGTAATATCTCTAATTATAACACTTATCTTTTCAAACACATCCTTTAAGTAAACATTTCTAGTATTCTATATTTATTCTTTCGTTGTATTTTTCACTTTTGTACCTTTTTGTTATTTCAAAATTCTCTAGAATACGCACATATTCTTTATAATAAAAAATAATATTTTTTAAATTTTAATTTGAAAATCACTATGTGCTTCAATTTGACAAGGGTCAACAGATTTCTTCTCCGATTATTTCAGACAAAGCTAAACATAAAATAATTTTAGGTAAGGATACAAAAGATTAAGTGGACTAAACTCAACCAAATGGTAACTAAGCAACCAAATAAATCACTCCGGTATATTCATTAAAAAGTACTTGGAAAAAGTTGCTGCTGCACATCTAGCCCCTAGCATTAATCTTAGTACAAAAGACAGAAGGAATGTCAGTAGCTATTAGTATTACAGAAATCTCAAATTTTACATTGTATAAGTCAGTTTTAAATAATTATGTCATCTGTCTCTCACAAATCTTTAAAGTTCAGCAAATATTACCACACCCATTTTAGAGGAAGTCATGTACCTACTGATAATGCTAGTTACTTATTTCTACATCTCTGACTCTTATTCGGTATTATTCCAACAAGAATGTAAGCAAGCTTCAAAAGGGTAGGAATTTCTGTCTGCTCCCAGAAGAGCACCTGGCACAGAGTCATTGAAATATGTGCTGAATGTATGAATGAATAAATTTCTCTACAGAAATATATATAAGAAGCCAAAACAGTCGGAGAAAAAAATTAGTATAAATCCTTCAAGGCTACATTTTTTTATTATAAATTTAAAAATAATGTAAAATCTTTATATTATTCCGATAATATAACAGTAGTACATTTTATCTATCCACGGTATAGTATACAGGAAAGAATTTATTTGTATAAAACAAAAGTCTGTTTAAACAGGATCACATCAAGAGTGATTTTATATATATTCTTTGGCAATTTTATTACAAACATCTAATTAATAGCCTTCCAAAACATATATAGTCACCAAGTTAAAAATTTAACAGATAGAAAATGAGTCATCTTTATCTGGCAATAATAATGATTTAGTCAAAAACAAAAATAGGTATCATGGGAAAATAATTTTTCTTCCCAGAAGACAGGTAGTAAAATATTTACATAACCCATTCATTTAAAACAAGAAATATTCGTGAAGTATTTCAGAATTAAAATATATGCCTAAATATTCTGCTGACAGGAATATCTTTAAAATTGTATATCAGAAACCTGGTGTTCATATATTTTATAAAATTTTGCAAGTTATACTCTTTGCCTTCTCCATACATTTAAACAAAATTAGAGAGTTAAAATTATGTCAATAAAATCACAGAATGTCCCTTCTTTTGACCTTTACCAATTACATGAAAGTATTTGTTTAATACAAGGGTTATTAACCCATTTTGGGGGAGAGGATTCATAAAATGCTTTTGAAACTCTCAGAACAGCAAGAAAAAATAGCAACATGCACAAAATATTCTACATACATACACTGAGCAGAAAAGCTACACATTCATGTGGACATTTGCTTTAGAAGAATCACAACCATTTCACTATTCAAGAAATGTATATTCTTATGAATTTGTTTCCATGTTATTTACATTAAGCAACATTTCTGCTAAAGAATGTGTTTGCCATTATTGTTACAAGGGAACAAACAGTAATCATAAAGTTCTGCTACAAATTTTTGGATCAGAATAGGAATACATTTATTATTAAGAATTTTACCTCCAAGCTTCAAGTATTCTAATTCCATTTCCCCCCTTACTCTAATGAAGTATAAAATATAACAAAAAAGATTTTAATAATGGAACTGAAATCAACTTTACTACTAAGGCATTTAAGCATTCTACCTTTAAAAGGAAAGTAGTCACACATCAGTATAAATATATAATAACCACTCATGGAAAAATGTATATTAAGAATTATGATGAAACGCTACCCATATAAATCAAGTATCACATTGTGCTATTAATACATCTCCTTTTATTAAAATAATTACTAAGTTTTAGTGATGACTCTAATCAATGGATATTTTTCAAAGCATATAAATCATCTGATTACCCATGCTCTAATTTCATCAATATTAAGCTTACCTTTCCTTTTGGTCCAGACCGCTTAAAACATGAAAAAGAAAAAAAATGTAAGAGGCAAGACCTCATTTTTGATATATTATTGTAGGTTTAGTAACTGTAGTCAGTAAGGCAAAAAGTTAATGTGATTAATCTGTTTTAAACACATTATATATGTTACATACTATGTTCTGAATCTTGTCAGACAAAATTTTTTAATTTTTATCAACATAAAATACTTTATATCTAAACATTTAAGGGAGAAAAATGTACAAAGATATGAAAAATTATTGAAAACTTTAATTAACCATCCAACATTTGAGGATATGTTAGAGTAGTTATATAAATAATCTTCAAGAAACAATACAATTTCCTGAAAGTTATAGAATTTTTAACGGTTCCAATACGAGATGTGATTATTTGCTTCTGAGTAACAAAAAATTTTTTTAAGGTTGAAACTTTTGCACCAAAGCCTTAGTATATGGTTTGGGATATAAGGAAAGACCTACAATTTACAATCATGGTCTCTAATCATATGCCCAATGTATAAAAGGTGCACCTTCTCCACAGTCATAGATTACCTGAAAAGCTATCAACATCATTTACTTAAGAGTAAAATTATAAAAAATACTCAATTTAGAATAAGATTTACATTCTGGAAATATTCTTCTTTATTATATATGTAGCAAAATATTTGGAACTAACTCTAAGCAAAACATAGTTTACGAAATCCTCAAGTGCCTATTATTAACCCTTGCATTCTTATCATGTAGAACATATAAGTTCTACATGATAAATTGTTCTATAAGAACAATTTAATCCTAACAAAATAAAGAAATACAGTAACTTACAAAAACAACACTGAAAATAAACTTATTTTTAAAAATATTTAAGAAAAAGAATTATTATAACTTACACGATGCCATATTTCAGATTTTACCTTTGCTATTTAAAAAAAATGGAATAATGTGGAGTTATGGCCAAGATGGAGGTGTAGGTAGATATACTTTGCTTCCTCACACAACTAAAAGAAGGATAACCAACTGAAAAACAAAAACAACCAGAACTGCCAGAAAATCAAACTGCATGGAAGTCCGACAACCAAGGAGTTAAAGAAGAAACATTCATCCAGACTGGTAGGAGGGGTAGAGACAAGAAGCCTGAGCAGAGAAGCCGCACAAGGTGGCAAATGGCAGACCAAAATATCCTACATTCCAGTGCAGATAAGCCCAGAGGAACAATGGGGAGTAAGACCACACAACCCAGACTACCAGCATCGGAAACTAAAGCCTCAAAACCTCTGACTATAAAAATCTACAGGGGTTGCAGTGGCAGGAGAAACTCCCAGTCTCACAGGAGAGTCCGTTAAAGAGGCCCACAGGATCCTAGAGCACACACAAGCCCACCCTTCCAGGGAAACAGCACCTGAAAGGCCACAGTCTGCTTATGGGAAGTAAGGGAAGTGACGGAAAGTGGGGTGAGAGGTGAGTAAGCTACCAAGCAGTATTATTCCCTCTCTGACCCCTCCCTCATGTACAGTGCTACAACCTCACCCTAGCGAATGCCTTAAGTTCTACTGCTTACAATGTAACAGGTGCACAAGTACAAATGAACATGAACCAAATGAAAGAACAGATCAAAACTACAGAAAAAGAACTAAGCTACAAGGACACAGACAATCTATCAGATGCAGAGTTCAAAACACTGGTTATCAGGATACTCACAGAAATGGTTGAGTACAGTCGCAAAATAGAGGAAGAAGTGAAGGCTATGACAAGTGAGATAAAGAAAAACAGACAGGGAACCAACAGTGAAGAGAAGGAAACTGAGACTCACATTGAAGGTTTGGAACAGAAGGAAGACATAAACATCCAATCAGAACAGAATGAAAAAAAACAAGAATTCAAAAAAATGAGGAGAGACTTAGGAACCTCTGGGTCAACTTTAAACATTCCAACATCTGAATCAGAGGGATGCCAAAAAGAGAAGAGGAAGAGTAAAAAAATAGTAAAGGAGAACTTCCCCAACCTGACGAAAAAAACTAGACATTCAAGTCAAGGATATTCAGAGATTCCCAAAGAATCTGGATCCAAGAAGAAATACACGAAAGCAAGTCATAATTACATTACCCAAGATTAAAGATAAGGAGAAACTCTTAAAAACAGCAAGAGAAAAGAAAACAGTTACCTACAAAGGAGTTCCCATAAGACTATCAACTAATTTCTCCAAAGAAACCTTACAGGCAAGAAGGGGCTGGAAAGAAGTATTCAAAGTCATGAAAGTCAAGGACCTACAACCTATATTACTCTATCCAGCAAAGCTATCATCTAGAATGGAAGGGCAGATAAAATGCTTCCCAGATAAGGTCAAGTTAAAGGAATTCATCATCCCAAAGCCCTTGTTATATGAAATGTTAAAGGGACTTATCTAAGAAAAAGAAGAAGATCGAAACTATGAATAGTAAAATGAGAACACACAACTATCAACAACTGAACTTAAAAAATAAAAACGAAAATTAAGCAAACAACTGGAAGAAGAACAGAATCACAGAAATGGCGATTACATGGAGTGTTATCAGTGGGCAGGAGGGAGAGAATGGGAGAAAAACATACAAGGAATAAGAAGCATAATTGCTAGGCACAAAATAGACAGGAGGAGTTAAGAATAGTATAAGAAATGTGACCCAGCTGTTGTAGCTCAGTGGATTGAGCACTGGCCTGCAAACCAAAGGATTGATGGTTCAATTCCCAGTCAGGGTACATGCCTGAGTTGCAGGCCAGGCTCCTAGTGGGGGGCACATAAGAAGCAACCACACATTAATGTTTCTCTCCCTCTGTCTCTCTCCTGTCCCCTCTGTCTAAAAATAAATAAAATCGGTAAAGAAAAAAAAAATCACAAACTGTTTACTTATATACACATATAAAAAAAGAGTATAGGAAATGTAGAGGCCAAAGAACTTATATGTACAACCCATGGACGTGAATTAAGGTGGGAGAAATGCTGAAAGGAGGGGGAGGCAGGGTAGAAGGGGATAGAGGGAAGAAAAGAACTGGACAACTGTAATGGCATAATCAATAAAATATACTTAAAAAAGAAATCTATAAAAATAGAAATAAAAGTGGCAGTATTTGTCGTAATAAAAATATAGGATAATCTGTATAAGTTTAGGTTGTATAAATGACAGAAAAATGAGGAAGTATTATCTTTATACCCCTATTAAAATGAAACAAAATATAAACATAATAGTTTAAATGTTTATGTATTTGTATTTTTTCTTATGGAATTATATTTACAGGAACAGAAAAATAAATACCAAAAGTTAGGTATTAATACCTAATCTAGCCATTCCCAACTCTACACTTATGCCCAAGAAGTGGGAAGAGTTTATTCCGCTCTTGTTTTCTTGTTTGTTTTAAACTCACCTGTAAGAGTAAAAGAAAGAGGTAGAGAGGTAGCAGCAGTAGAAGAAAAAGGTTTGGGTCTTTCAATAAACCAAGGGAATTAGAAAGGAAACAAAAACAACATAGGTATACTCATGCTCATTTATTATGATATACCTAATCTGTAAGTCATGGTACTTCTATGAGATTCCTTAATGTGTATTTATTATCAAGTCCTGCCCTCAAGGAGCTTATATATTTAAAAAATAAAAAGCCCTTTAAAAAATAGCGAGTGAAGCCTGATTAGTAATGTAGGACTTTGTAAATATGTCAATATACATTCTTCCTCTGCTATTTCATTCTTGAACTAGTGGTATACTAGTGCTCTCAAAGTTAAGGAAGGAAGGAAGGAAGGAAGGAAGGAAGGAAGGAAGGAAGGAAGGAAGGAAGGAAGGAAGGAAGGAAGGAAGGAAGGACTGATTGAGTCTATTATTCATGACTTGATTTAGACTTCAAAAAATTCTTTCAAAGTACTGTTTTTATTAATAATTAAATCTTGCTTATTCCAGAAGCCCATTTTCCCATTTGTGTATATGCTTTTGTAGACATTCCTTTCCCCTATGGGGCTTACAAGGTTTTTTTACCTATCCTTAATAAAAAGTGAAAATGAAAAAAGTGAAATGTAAATAAAACATAAATCAGTAAATGTGCTCTTGTAGCAAGTTTGATTAAAGTTAGGGGTGAAAATGGTATAGAGTTACATACAGTTTTTAATTTTTGCATTGCTTTTTTCTATACCAAATACTATCATCTTCCTCCATCACTATTAGTATATAAACAACAATTCTTTTAATACGAATTAACATTTGAAATAGCAGTAAGAAAACAGGCTAGAATTGTAATGTGATCTGATACATTAATAATCTTCATCCATCCCTTTTAGGTTAAAAAGGTGTGACATACTTGTTCCCATTTCTTACTAAGGTCTGTAAATTATTCAAAATGCAGGTCTGATTTACTTAAGAGACAAGTTACACCACTCACCCTAAGAATAGACTGCATGTACGAATTACCAACTGGTGGCATTTTCTTTAATTTCAAATCAAGAATTGAAAAAATAAGAAAAATTAGGAGAAGCTATGAAAGCCGATGTGCTCACCCTCATCTGAGGCCTGCACTAATTAAAACCAATGTAGCAACCGTCCCTTCTTTATGCCTTTCAGATGTGGTTCCTACTGCATGCAGTGTTCTTGTTTAACTAGTACACTCAACAGCTACTTCAATACTCTGCACATCTCTACTATTGCATTTATTATGCAATCATCTATTCACTTGCCTTTCTGACCTCTGCCTTAATCAAACTTGGGCTTCAAGGCATGGACTTTGTCACATTCATCTTTGACTACACTGTACCTCTCTATGTCTGCTATGTAGTATGAAATTAATGTTTCTGATAGAAGAAAATTGGAAAAACTTTCAATGGCTTGTCTGAATTTCAAAATCTTTTCGCTGACAGTCACTCTACAACAAGAGTAAGAAATGCTTACTCTTTAAGTAAGAAAAGTAGAACCTGTCCTGCTGATGTAACTCCTCAGGTTTTCCTTATTGTCCTTAGTTATTCTTGTCAAGTATCTTCACTGATGACTGTTTCTTTTAATACCCAGTTTTTTAATTGAAAAATTTAATATTTAATTGAAAAATTAACCCAGTTTTGTTTTGTTTTAAAGAAACAATACTTTATGAGGTAATACCATTTCCTATTAAGAGAATCTAATCTTTTATGCAGATGAGGAATGGTACACATGCGAGGTAGACTGTGTGCTGAGACTTACAATAAAACAACACAAACTAATTTCCAGATTAAAGTCAGTTTTTTAACATTGCCAATGAGGAAATAAGGAATGGAGAGAACAGGTCACAGTGCAAATAAATACAAATAACAGATAACTTCAAAAGCGATAATATTTTTGGCTGTAGAATATATCACTTGATTACAAATCAGTATTTCAACTTTGAGCACATTTTCATATCAAGTACACAGACATTTTCAGTGATGGATTCCATTAATGAGATCAGTGTGTGAGAAACTATACCCCTCTCTTTTAATTATTTATTTTCTTGTTTCTGCCACATATAGGCCAGAGCTTGATTCGTGTACTTTATAGTAAAGCAAGCTTATTTATGTTATGTGCAGCAATTTCTCTTTTTAGCTGAATTTCTCAAATACTTTATGTGAAAACAATGATAAAAATAATATATTTAAGCAAAAAAGTTTTTTCACTATCTTAATATATAAGAAAGATTTAAGGGTTTTAAGTCAAAAATATATGTTATAGCAAATCTATGTAAATAGTAAACATAGCAAGGGTTTCTAAAAGTCAAGACATTTTCTGAATGAAGAGCTGTCTCACTTGGTATTTTTAAATAATGAAGAATGGCATCTAGCATGCATACCAAATCTTTAAATTTTACTACTTATACAAATTTTTATGAAACAATTCAATGCAAGAAATAAACACATTTAATTGTTAGAGCCTACGAATTTCTTAGTCAACTGATATTGAATGAGAACTGAAATTTCATAACCATTTTTTGATGGTTATCAAAAACCTCAAAAGCACTTATAAACACCAAACTTTCCCCACTGTTATTCTCATTATTGCAAGGTTCAAAGAAGTACTCTCAAAACCAGTGAGAAAATCCAAATCGACTGAAACTACTAAAACACAAAATTTTCTTAAATATTTAAAACTAATAGTGTGATTTATTTTGATACCATAAAATCCTATAAACCTTATAAGAAAACTATACTATAGTTTTAACTAGTTTTATTTATCAGAGCCAAACTTCCAGCTGAAGATTTCTGTCAAATGCTTTAAGTTCAATGTTGTAAAGAAATTAGGTTAATTTAACTAGAATATAATGCAATTGAATGGCTTTTATTTAAAAAGTCTCTATTTACAGAATGTAATTTATTCAGAAGTTGTTATAAAATAATAAAATTCTAGGATATGAATTATTTCAAAGACATGACTATATCTTTATAGACAATAGAAACAGTAAAATTTCACAAGTAAAAAATGGTTTTAAAAAAAGTGAAATAACTCTAATTAAAGGGGATGGTATGTATATACTAAACAAAGGCAACAGAATCCTTACCTTTGGGCTGCTGTTTTTACTATTGGTATCTGTGCATTAGCATGATGAAAACATCTACCATCAATGACAGTTCCAGAACATAATGATGCATTTGATGTATTTTCACTGCAAATTCAAAAAACAAAGAAAAAATTGCATACATGTGTGCAAAATAAATCCTTTAAAATCTGAGCACACAAACAAAACCATTTAAGAAATTTACAGATAAACCCAATTGGCCATGTTAAATTGTCTATTAGGAGTTCTCCACTCTCTGAATTTGTCTTTGAATGTTTCCAGTACAGTTCATGAAAGAAGATAAAGAGTAGAATACTAAAACAGAAATCAGGAATCCTAAAAGAATGCTTTATACTGTAAGATGTCTGGTAAATTAATTCAAATATATTTTCTCTTTTTCTATTTAAAGGCTATTTATAAAAAGTTTTTAAACTATAAATATTAGTTTTCTTGCATGCCAAAATAAAAATGTTAATTATAAAAAAAATAATAATGAGTCCTAAATTCTACTTCTGACTCTCCCACTGACTCAAAAGTTACTTAGCCTTTATGTAGCTCAATTGTCTGTCTATAAATTGACAAAGCAGAAATGAAATAGTGATTTTCGCCTGTATTTCTGGGAGATGCCCAATCATGTCAGTAACAGTGGTTCACTATGACAACCACTAAGAAAGATTGAGTTGTATCTAAAAAAAGAAATAAAAAACTCTTTTAAAGTAAAAAAAAAAAAAAAAAAAATCCCCTATTGAGACAATCCTGACAAGACTCCCCTAAATGAGACATGACTATCTACCCAACAATGACTTCTACTTCTAATATCACGACTGAGATTTTATAAACTGTATGAAAGCAAGTTCATCTTATAAATCTTAGTCTACTGAAATTTTTCTCACAATATTTTTATTTATAACCATGAAATCACTGCAATCAACTCCATTCCTAAGAATCAAAATCCACACACTGGGACCACTCTATTCCTTGGCCCTACTGACAAGAAGTGAAAAGAAAGGTATAGGTTGGGCCAATTGGCCACAAAGATAGTTTTAGTGTCAAAGCCTTTATATTTTCTGTAGGAATGTGTAGTGAAGTGCCTATACCTCAATTTCTTTTTGTTGCTTAACATGTTAAGTCCAATTGGGTTGCCTTTTAAAGGTTTTAGATTTTCAGTCTTGTTTCGTCTTGCATATGTCTTCCAGGAATCACCAGAACCAGTAGCAACAATTTCAGATTGACGATTTAACTGGAAAAAAATCCATAAATGTTAAAGAAACAGCAAATATTATAATATAATTTATCAACAACTACTTGAAAATCCACTTATGACAAGGGTAGTAAAAAGTACCAGCTATTAAGGAGGAGTGGGAAGGATGGCAGTGGCAAAATCCAAGAGTAATTCAACTGTAATACTTTTTTTTTCTAAGTACAACACAAATATATAGGAGCATAGGTACTTATTATATTATTTCCTTTCCATTTAGATATCTCTAAAGATATTTGAGAAAATGAAAAGACAAAAAAACACAAGGGATGCCCTGGCTGGTGTGGCTCAGTGGACTGAGTGCTGGTCTATGAACCAAAGGGTCACCAGTTCGATTCCCAGTCTAGGGCACAGGCTGGGGTTGCGCCCCAGGCCCCCAGTGGCAGGTGTGCAAGAGGCAACCACACATTAATGTTCTCTCCCTCTCTTTTTCCCTCCCTTCCTCTCTCTAAAAATAAATTAAAAATCTTAAAAACACAAGGGATGAAGGTACATGATCTTAGGATAGCTCTTTACCAAGAGTAAAAAATAAACATTTCCCCTGCTTAACAGGCCTTGCTGCTATCTCTGTGGTAGTACAGTCAAATATAATGTAAGTTATCATTTCAACTGCAATGACTTTGGTCTTAGCATGGAAGTTCCTATATGAACACAGAAACCACAATGTCCTCTTCATACTTTCATCATTGCAAATGATAATATAAATGTATCAATATAACAAGTTCACTGTGCCAGCACCATCCTTCCTCTAGGGTCATGTTCCACCAGTCATAGCACTTTCTCCATATACTGCACAAATCTTTTTTGCTTTTGAGCTACATTTTTACCTTTCTTGAAATAATAAAGCATAATACACCAAAAATGTTGTGTATGTTCTTTCATCTTCAGTATTAAAATGGCTACACAAAAATTCACTAATTTTGATGTTTTTAAAATGCATAATGATATGACAGCTGTCAATACACTCTTAACAAAATTGTTTCAAATGAAGTTCAAGACAATTAAGCACCACTAAAGCCATTATATGGGAAAAACTAAATGAATTTTTTGGCCAACCCAATAGCAATATGTGGAATCTTCCAACACCAAACATCATGTAGTCAATTTAACTAAAAACCAAGTATTCACTAAATTTAACAATGAAGAACTTCAGATAAGATAACCTAAAATAATAAATTAAATCATTAGAGACATTAAAAATGCATATTAAAAGCATTTAAATTTCTAAAACAAAAAGGGAAACAAGAAAGAATTATTTTCAGAAAATACAGGAAATTTTGAAAGAATCAATAGGAGTTCTACAAAACATGTCACTGAAATGTTTTTAAACATATAAATGGACAGATCAAACTGCAGGTTAGATATAGCTGAAGATATAAGTTAGTGAGTTAGAAGATACATCTGAGGAAATTACTTAGAATGTTCTTCAGGGATCTGGTGTTATCCTTTCTTTTTTCTTTTATATATAAAACACAGGTTTTGAAAAGAAAAATGGTGGCCTTAACATGCTGGATAAAAGTTCTAGGAAGACTAATGTGGAAAGGAAACATCCACAAAGATAATGGCTGATAAAAGACATACATTCTAAAGAGGCACAATGAGAGTTCCAGCCAAGATGGAGGCATAGGTAGAAATGCTTCGCTTCCTTACACAACCAAAAGGAGGATAACAACCAATCTAAAATCAATAAACACCCAGAAGTGCCAGAAAATCAAACTGCATGGAACTATGACAACCAAGGAATTAAAGAAAAAGTCAATCAGAACAACCAGGCCAGTAAGGCAAGGCGGCAGAGAACCCAGAGCAAGACCGAGGAACCTACAGGCGGAGACGGCTGAGAACCTGCAGGCAGCTGACCCCGTGGACGGGACTGGCAGCCACTACTAACTGAACTGGAAACTTAGACTCAGCTGACTATGGCCTACAGTGGCCTCCATGGAAGAAACTCCCAGTCTCACAGAAGAGTTTGTTGGAAAGTGCACTAGAGCCCAGTAGGCAAGCTGCATTGTTCCTTCTCTGACCCCTCCCCCACAGGCAGCACCCAGGGCAGCAAGGAGGGTTGCCCCACCCTACTGAATACCTAAGGCCCTGCCTGTCCCCTTACAACTTAACAGGTGTCCCAAGACAAAGAAATAGGGCCCAAATAAAAGAACAGAGCAAAACTTCCGAAAGAGAGCTAAGCGATGAGAAGATAGCCAATCTATCTGATGGAGAATTTAAAGCCCTGGTAATCAAAATGCTCACAGAACTCATACAGCTTGGTTGAAAAATGAAAGAACAAATGAAAGATACCCAAAATGAAATAAAGCAAAATATTCAGGGAACCAACAGTGACAGGAAGGAAACCAGGACTCAAAGCAACAATTTGGAACAAAAGGAAGAAATAAACATCTAATTAGAACAGAATGAAGAAACAAGAATTCAAAAAAATGAGGAGAAACTTTTGAACCTCTAGGACAACTTGAAATATTCCAATATCTGAATTATAGGGGTGCCAGAAGAAGAACAGCAGCAAGAAACTGAAAACTTATTTGATCAAATAATGAACGAAAACTTCCCCAATCTGGCGAAGGAAATAGACTTCCAGGAAGCCCAGAGAGTCCCAAAGAAGTTGGATCCAAAGAGGAAAACACCAAGGCACATCATCATTAAGTTACCCAAGATTAAGGACAAAGAGACAATCTTCAAAGCAGCAAGAGGAAAGGAGACAGTTACCTACAAAGGAATGACCATAAGGCTATCAGCTGATTTCTCAAAAGAAACCTTACAGGCAAGAGGGGGCTAGAAAGAAGTATTCCAAGTCATGAAAGGCAAGGACCTACATCCAAGATTACTCTATCAAGCAAAGCCTTCATTTAGAATGGAAGGGCAGATCAAGTGCTTCCCAGAAAAGGTCAAGATAAAGGAATTCATCATCACCAAGCCCTTATTATATGAAACGTTAAAGGGACCTATCTAAGAAAAGGATCAAAAATACGAACAGTAAAATGACAACAAATTCAACTATCAACAAATGAACCTAAAAAAATAAAAGAAAGAAAACCAACAAAAACAAAAACTAAGCAAACAACTGGAAAGGAACAGAATCAGAGACATGGCTATCATATGAAGGGTTTTCAGTGGGGAGGGGGAAGGGAGGAACGGGGGAAGGTACAGGGAAGAAGAAGCGTAACTGGTAGGCATTAATAGACGGGGAGAAGTCAGAAATGGTATAGGAAACAGAGAACTCAAAGAACTTATATGTATGACCCAGGGACATGAACTAAGGGTGGACAATGCTGGAAGGTTGGGGGGTGCAGGGTGGATGAGGGATAAAGAGGGAAAAATTGGGAAAACTGTAATAGCATAATCAAAATATACTTAAAAGAAAATATTAGCAACTAGTATAAAAGCAACAAGCCAATGTCTCCAAAAAAACAGTATTTCATCAATTCTAAGAAATTGTTATAAATGGATTCATTGTTATTGTATGTAGTAATATGCAAAATATTTTTAAACTAAACCATGTCATGAAATTATAATATGCATCTAGATAGAGTTCAAAGATTTCAAACATGAAAACAATGTGTATCTCAGACTCAATAGGAACAGAATTCCTATGAATAATATTTTAAAGACCAAATAGAAAAATCAGCAAAAAATATAAGCTGACAGTTATCAAAAATAAATGAATTATACACATACGAAATGTATTCAACCTCACTCATAATAAAAGAAATGCACAATAAGACTGCATTGAGATACTATTTTTCACTGGCAAAAATCAAAAGGTTATTAACACTGTAACGAAAAAAGAAATGGGCACTCTCAGACATTGATGATAAAACTGTCCATCAAGTGTAACAAAATGAGAAATGGACCTGTGCTGATACAGCGGCTTTACTTCTATATTCACCCTACAGATATACTGTATGTGTGCAAAATAACCCATAGAGAGGGCTAATTTACTCAACATTATTTTAAGGGAAAATGATTGATAACATCATAAATTAGGAGATACTGGATAATAATTGTACATCATAAAATGAAATAGGCATTGAAAAAAATGAGAGTACTCTTATAAAACTCTCATAGATGTTCTCCAGATATATTAATTTTTAGAAAATTAGAAAAAGTAGGTAGGATACTACCAAATGTTTACATATAAGGGGTTGAGACAAGAATATGTATTTTTGTTTTAACATATAAAATATCTGATGAGATAAACAAGAAATTGGGAACACTGTGTGCTTCTGGGATAGGAAAGAGAGTGGCTGGGACTTACCATTTAAAAATGTTAACATTTTCTTTTGATATATTCACTTTTGATATATAACATAAAAGTATTTTTAAAATTGAAAAAGTAACACTTGCCTTTTTTCCTTTTGAGGTTTCAGAATCCTCATCTTCATCTACACTGAGTAGATTTGCCTCACTACATAGAAAATAAGTGGAAAAAAAACCTTAAGTGGCAATCATAACACATACATTCAATTCAGAGGTTTTATCCTCTATGCTCACCTAATACAATAATTCAGGGATAAGCAAACTTTTTTGTAAAGGGTCATAAAGGAAATATTTTACCTTTTGCAGGCCATACAGTCTCTATAGCAACTACTCATCTTTGCCACTATAGTATAATATCCGCCATAGATCACATGTATGGCTGTAGTCTATTAAAACCATTAATGAAAATCCAGTAGTGGGCCAGATGAGGCCCATGAGTAATTGTTTGTTGATCCATGACATAAATGAAGATAATATTTATTTTCTTATACATGAATTTCATATATGGTCACTCATTCTTACTTTCTATCTTGTACTTAAAATTAGTGGGGAAGGGCAGAGAAACAAGTAGAGAAGAAACAAACTGGTAAGAAAATTTTAGCTAATGAAAAGAAAGTAATTTCAATAGTACTACCACAGTAAAACAGTTATAAAACTACCACTTTGAAGGAATTACCAATCCTTCACTGAGAATCACTGGCCTGAAATTCTAAAAGACTAGACTGATACATCTATTAATAAAAAGTTCATTTTAACCTCAACATGTTCAAAAGCTAAAGCCCCTGAGTATTCAATTATAAATAATGAACCAAAGTACGATTCATAAAGCATACAGGATAGGTAGCACCCTACAACACATTTTTTTTTTTACATACCAATAACAAATCTTCTGACAAAGAAACTTCAAAAATACACCCTTCTAAAAACAACTCTACTAAGCTATTTTTAGTAAAATCCTAACTATTTGTGATAAAAATGTAAAATGTTTGTTTCATTATTATTTATATGCATCAATTTTTTAATGCTAAAATTTCTCTCCTTCCAAATATTTTACAAAAATGTTTAAAAAGGGGTATACTTTCTATTCATTTTAATTTCAGATTTTATTCCAATTTTTCTAAACTTCACAGGTACTAAATGTAACAAAAAATTATTTTAGATTAAAAATATAGGAAATAAAAGACCATATTATACCAATTTTAAGTGAGAAACTTCCCAGTTCTAAGCTCCCCTTCAAATAGAACCTCACTTCAGTTCAATATCTCATAGGTGAAGGCACATAAAGTAGTAATGACAAATGGAGCTGCTGCCCAGGTAGAAGTGAAGCACCTACAATATTTGGCAAGTATATGCTGGATGACTTCCTGTGTAAAATTTCTAAAACATATTTATAGTTTTCATAGAACTGAGTGTATATATTTGTGTTTCTCTAAATTTGCTATTTGTTCTGGTTAGGGGGAAAACCAGATCAATAAACCAAGAAACTAATAGCAATGCTGAACCTCTAATACAAACCCTGCACAATGTGAAAGGTTCTATTGAATCCATTATTTAAGATTTTTCACAAAAGTAATTCCTAGTACATTAACAAACATAATGAACACTTTGCTTAACTTCTGTCTGGGTCAACACCTGTGTTTATCATTTATAGTGCTTCTGCCTTCCCTGGTGGTAATCTGATCTTAAGATGGATGTGGTGGTGGGGGCGGCGCACAATTCGGAAGAAAGTTACTCCAGGACTTGAACGTCATATGGAATTCAGGGGTCTTAATATAGGTTCACTTACTGATAAATGGTGGCTTTGCAAACCACCGTGTTTCTTTTTTTTATTAAAGAACAATTTGTTTACTTGGAAATCTGTAGTGTAGCTGATATTTAATCATAAGGTTACTTGTATTACATGCACATATTTATACATTTCAAAAGATGGAGAAATATAACAGCAAAATTATTTACCAATAAATAATTGTTTTTTCTTTTCTTAATGCTACTGTAAAAGAGCTCATACTAAGACTACCATACTCTTAAAAATATTACCACGGAATATAAATTGTTTTTCAAACAAGAAGTTTCATTCTTATAAAATATCTGAGGGGCAAAAAATTCTTACTCTTTTTCTGTATCTCCTTCACTTTCTTCTCCATGATCAAAGCTCCAGTTATTTTTAAAACCTCCATCTCTCTTAGATTCTGATCTAGTCAAAGCTGAAATAGAAACAAACTGAGGTAAGTATTCATTAAAAGAGCTATTAAATATAAAATAAAATTAAGCATTCCCCAAGCTCTTTGCTTAGTCTAGATTTTCATTTGCTTGTCCTTATTTCTTATAAACACCTTATTTCCTCTAAAGAGAAAAAGAACACATTAAAATGTGTTTCTGTTAATTTACAGTAATTCATATATATGAATTTGCTAGAGAAAGAAGTTCAAATTAGTATAATACAATAAAAATGGGGGACATACGGATATGTATAAAATATCTTAAAAACTCAACCCTGTCATCTCCATGATTCATCACTGATTCTAGAAATTAGCGCCTGTAAGTTCGCTTGCCTTATTTATGAGAACCATATCCACACAACTAACCTTTTCTTTACCTCCATCACCTCTGCCTTTTAATAGAAGAGAAACAAATCAACAATTTTTGTTTTAGCATTATGATGAACTTGATTTGTTAACAACAAAACCAAAACTCTATTACAGAACACCAAACATACTCATTATAAGTTTTAAAAATTTGCCCTGGCTGGTATAGCTCAGTGGATTGAGTGCGGGCCTGTGAACCAAGGGATCGCGGTTCGATTCCCAGTCAGGGCACATGCCTGGGTTGCAGACCAGTTCCCAGCAGGGGACGCATGAGAGGCAACCATACATTGATGTTTCTCTCCCTCTCTCCCTCCCTTCCTCTCTAAAGATAAATAAATAAAATGTTTTTTAAAAAATTTTACAAGTGCATGGCTGAGATTCCATGAAACTGTTAACTGGAAAGTGGGAATCAGAGAGTTTTGAAGTTGTCATTTGAAGCCATGTGACAAATGACATAAAATTCTAAAGTCACTTTAAGCTATGTGACAAAAACCTGATGGCCTAGAGCTTAGTTTTGTTTTGTATTATTTTTTCATTGCTGTTCAATTGCAGTTAGAGCCTAGTTTTTAAGATCAAGTTTGGGGTCAGAGCAAGAAGAGAGGTCAGACTGAAGACCAGAATGCCTGAAGGGCAACACTCCAATTGGGTGAACTAGGGGGGAAAAAGAAACTCACTGAAGAAATCAATAGTGGGAATAATAATGATGTCTTGCCCTTGGCTCTGGATTTCTGGATTAAAGCAAAGACAAAGTATATCCGCCCCCTGGTTAGGGAATTCTCAACCATAAGCTCACAATTACTCAGTTGGGGGACCAGAAGTTTCATAACTTACATGGCCCAGAGAAGCCCATTTTTACGCCTCACAAGAAAAGATGCTCAATATCACTAGAAATAAAGGAAATGAAAATCAAAACTATAATGAGACTAGTTCGCACCCATCAGGATGGCTGATTTAAAAAAAAATAATAACTATTGACAAGGATGTGCAGAAACTGAAACTCTCATGCACTGCTGGTGGAAATGTAAAATGCTGTGGCCACTGTGGAAAAAGTTTGGCAGTTCTTCAAAAAGTTAAATATCAAATTACCCTATGACCCATCAAATCCAACTTCAAGGTACATACCCAAAGTAACTGAGCGCATGAACTCTGATACTTACCTGTACACCAATGCTACAGAAGCATTATTCACAGAGCCAAAAGGTGGAAACAAACCAAATGTCCATCAACTAATGAATGGATAAACAGAATGTGCTCTGTACACGTGTACACACACACACACACACAAACTATTCAGCCATACAGAATAAAATTCTGATACATGCTACAACATGGATGAACCTGGAAAACATTATGCTGTGTAAAATAATCCAGCAAAGAAAGTCAAATATTGTATGATTCCACTCATATAAGGTACTTATAGTAGGCAAATTCACAGAGACACAAAGTAAAACAGCAGCAGCTAGAGGGAGAATAAAATGGAGAGTTATGTTTTAATGGGTTCAGTTTTTCTTTGGAATGATGAGGAAGTTCTGAAAATGGATAGTGAAGATGATCACACAACATTATAAACACTATGAAAATCCACAACTGTACACCTAAAAATAGTTAATATGGTAAATTCAACGTTATGCATATTTTACCAAAATAAGAAAATGTTTGTAAGGTAAACAAAAAAGACTAATATAATCAGATATAAATCTTTTCTTATTAAATATAAAATTTCAATGCAAGCCTCAAAAAACTTTTCGAAGACTGTGAATTCACAACCAAAGATATAATTAAGAGAGAAATTAAATCATCAGGAGCAAATCTGAAACTGGGGTTAGACAAATAAGATAATGGGAGCAAAGTTTCTCCCTGTCAGAGAAAGAAGTTACAAATAAGCAAGAGAGAAAATCTAAAAAAAAACAAGAGTTCATTAGAATAAGAGATATCAGTAGGAGCTCATATTTATTAATTATATGCAAATAAATAGACACAAACAAATATAGGTATGTATTATATCATGGTAGTATACAGAGCTAAGGCTCTGTCCTCTGAGGTCTAGCAGCAGTGACAACCAAGTAGCAACAAGTACACCTATAACCAAACCTTGCTTTCTATACCATTCACCAATGTAAGGAATCAGGGCTCCCAAGAGAAATGATTGACTCTAGGGAGGACACAGGAAAAATACAAGATAAGCCCAGAATATTTTGCAGTGCCGGAAAGTAAGGAGGTGCTTTTTGTTCTTTTTTAATTGAGAGAGAGAGGAAAAAGAGAGAGAAACATCGTTTTGTTGTTCCACTTATTTACGCATTCGATGGCTGATTCTTGCATGTGCCTCACAGAATATTGAACCCACAACCCTGGTTTATCAGAGCATATGATGCTCTAACCAACTGAGCTATCTGACCAGGGCGAAAATGATGTATTTACATAATACCTACACACAATCCTCCCATGTACTTTAAATGACCTCTAGGTTATTTATAATACCTAATATAATATAAATACTATCTAAGTAAATAGTTGTTATACTGTGTTGCTTAGGAAATAATAACAAGAAAAGTTTGTGTATGTTCAGACACAACCATGGTAGGTCTAACCACACAGTACACATCAACAACAATGCCACTTTTTTTTTCCGAATATTTTCAATCCATGGTGGTTGAAATTGTGGATGCAAACCTGCAGATATGGAGGACCAATTGTAAATGCATTCTGAAAAAGGCAAAACTATGGAGACAGGAAACAAATCAGCAGTTTCCAGGGGTGAGATGGAGGTAGGGAGGAGCTGAAGAATGAACAGACAGAGCACAGATATTTATGACAGTGAAAATGCTCTGTATGATACTACAGTGATACATGTCAGCATTCATTCGTCCAAATCCATAGACTCTAGAATACTAAGCATGAACCATAATGGAAACTAAGGACTTTGGATGATTATGATGTATCAATGTAGTTTTATCAGTTATAACAAATGTGCCACTCTGGCAGGGATTGTGACATTGGTGGAGGCTATGCACATGTGAGGATAGGGGTATGTGGGAACTCTCTATACCAGGGGTGTCCAACCTGCAGCCTGCAGGCTGCATGTGGCCCAGGATGGCTACAAATGTGGCCCAACACAAAACTGTAAATTTACTTTAAAACACTGAGTTTTTTTTGTGATTACATGTCACAATGTCATGTAAAATAAACATACATTCGCTTTCACTATTTGTACGCATGCATGGCTTCAGTTTTACAAAGGTGTGCAGCTTCCAATGTGTTATCTTCCAAGCACAGACAGTAGAATTGACACCATCAAGACATTACATGTGTTTGTGATGACTTAGTAAGGCAGCAATTATCAATAATATTTTAACCTACCATCGCAACATTAAGCCATTAATGCTATATAGACATCAGATAAGCATGCTTATTTGATTATTAAAGGTACTTTCACACCTCGGCGGTGCCTCACACATCACCCACCAAGCTTTACAATCTGCCTTCCGCCTCACCCAGCATCAGTGGCCATGAAGGCTACTTTCTATTTTCCTGTCAATTGATTTTAACAATAAAATAAAATCCTTTACTTATTATTATTTTTGAAATCCCAGCATGGCTTCTACATCTCAAATAAAAAAAGAATGCAAAAAAAGAAAAATGATGGATGAAGGAAGATTGTTCAATAAACAGAAAGATTACTACTTTTTTGTCAAGTAAATAGTTAGGCACTATGCTTAATTTGTAGGAAATTTGTGCAAGTTTTCAAACACTATAATTTGAAAGGTATTACATGCAAAAACATGCTGCCAAATTCAATGTGTATGAAGGATTGTGTGATGAGGACAAAATAGTGGGACTCATAAAAGTCTGTCTTGTCAACAAAAATTTTTTTCAAAAAGTTACAACTCGGACAGACTCCATTGTAAAAGCTAGTTATGTGGTAGCTTACTTAATAACAAAAAATCAAAACCATTTACTGATGGTGAATTTATTAAGCAATGTATAGAAAGCATGATAGGTATAATCTGCCCTGAAAAAAAAAAAAGGAATATTTCTAAAATCAGTTTCTTCACCAGCCAGGCAAACTAAAGAAACTGGAAAATCCACCGAAAACTTTGGAGAGTAATGCTGTTAAATTTTATGCTTTGGCAATGGATGATAGCACTGATGCTACAGATATGGCTAAACTTGACATTTTTATTAGAGGTATTGGTGATGAATAGAATATCACTGAAGACAGACTTCCGGCCAAGATGGAGGTAGGTGGACAAACTGTGCTTCCTCTCGCAACCAAAATTAAGGACAACAAAAATGTAGAACCAAAAATACAACCACAACAGATAAAAAATTGAACTGTACGGAAGTCCAACAAGGATTCAACAGACCAGTGGTAAGAGGCGCGGAGTCAGCAGCTGGCGGAGAGAGATCACGGCAGGAAAAAGCAGCAGCTAGTGGTCCCGGATGCACAGGAAGTGGTTGGCACACCCCAGGCGCGAAAGCAGCAGATACCGGGCCCAGGGAGGCAACAAGCAGACCCAGCGAGGCACACAGGGAGGCTGACCGCGGTGACACATTTGCGCGCAGATAAAGCAGGCGAAAACAAGCAACAAGACAGACTGTGCAACCCAGGGCCCCAGCACCAGGAAATAAAGCCTAAAAGCACTGATTGAAAACACTTGTGGGGATTGAAGTGCTGGGAGAGACTCTCAGCCTCACAAGACAGTTTGATGGAGAGACCCACAGGGTCCTAGAACATACACAAGCCCACCCACATGGAAATCAGCACCAGAAGGGCCCAATTTGCTTGGGGAAAGCAGAAGAGACTGGAATCCTAGAAAGCGGAGCAAGTGCCATTGTTCCCTCTCAGACCTCGCCCCCACATACAGCATCACAAACCAGCCACTGGTGAACACAACCACAACCCAATCCAGCTGCCCCACCCTGGTGAACACCTAAGGCTCTCCCCCTCAAATATAACAGGCCGCAACTAGATGACCAAAAAAAAAGGCTCAAATGGGAGAACAGATCAAACCCTAGAGCTAATTTATCTAAGCGCCCAAGAGACAGCCAACCTATCAGATGCACAGTTCAAAGCCCTGGGGATAAAGATGCTCACAGAATTGGTTGATTTTGCTCACAAATTAGATGAACAAATGAAGGCTACACTAAGTGAAATGAAGGAAAACACACAGGGAACCAATAGTGATGGCAGGAAAACTGGGACTCAAATCAATGGAGTGGACCAGAAGGAAGAAACAAACAACCAAACAGAAAACAAGGAAGAAACAAGAATTCAAAAAAATGAGGAGAGGCTTAGGAATCTCCAGGATATCTTTAAACATTCCAACATCCAAATTATAGGGGTACCAGAAGGGGAAGAGGAAGAGCAACAAGTGGAAAACTTATTTGAACAGATAGTAAAGAACTTCCCCAATCTAGCAAAGGAAATACACTTCCAGGAAGTCCAGGAAGCTCAGAGAGTCCCAAAGAAGTTGGACCCAAGGAGGAACACACCAAGGCACATCATAATTACATTAGCCAAGATTAAAATGAAGGAGAGAATTCTAGAAGCAGCAAGGGATAAGGGCACAGTCACCTACAAAGGAGTTCCCATCAGACTATCAGCGGATTTCTCAAAAGAGACCTTACAGGCAAGAAGGGGCTGGAAAGAGGTATTCCAAGTCATGAAAATCAAAGACCTACATCCAAGATTGCTATATCCAGTGAAGCTGTCATTCAGAATGGAAGGGAAGATAAAGTGCTTCTCAGATAAGGTCAGGTTAAAGGAGTTCATCATCACTAATCCTTATTATATGAAATGTTAAAGGGACTTATCTAAGAAAAAGATAAAAATAGGACAGTAAAAAGACAGCAAACTCAACAGATGTTAACAACCACACCTAAAACAAAAGCAAACTAAGCAAACAGCTAGAACAGGAACAGAACCACAGAAATGGAGATCACATGGAGGGTTAGCAAGAGGGGAGTGGGAGGAGGAGGGAAGGGGAAAAGGTACAGAGAATAAGTAGCATAGACAGTGGGTAGAAAATAGACAGGGGGAGGGCAAGAATAGTGTGGGAAAAGTAGAAGCTATAGAACTTATGACATATGAACATGAGTTCATAAGTTCCATGAATGGAATACAGGTGGGAGGGGGTGTGCAGGGTGGAGGGGAATAATGGAGGAGAAATGGGACAACTGTAATAGCATAATCAATAAAATATTTTTTAAAAAAAGAGTATTACTGAAGAAATGGCTTCTTTAGTGCCATTAAAAGATAACTAAACCAAGAGATTTGTATGAAACAGTGAAAATATGTTAAAGCAATTTTCTTTGTCCATTGTCAACATATCTGGTATCGTTACTGATGGTGCCCTGGTGATGGCAGGTGAAAGAGAGGGACTTGTAAAATTAATAGAAGACAGTGCAATTGAGGCCCAAACCTCACGTTTGATGAAGTATCATTGCATAGTGCATCAAGAAAATTTATGCACAAAAGCTTTAAAAATGGATAATGTCATGCAAGTCATCATCAAGACTCTGAATTTCCTAAGAGCCAAGGGAGTGAATCATCACCAATTCCAGAAATTCCTTAAAAGTACTGACTATGTACTTGATGCTATGGTGACATCACTTACTTTTCAGAAATAACATGGCTAAGTCAAAGCCAAACGTTGAAAAGATTTTTATGATTTGCAACATGTTATCAAGTCGTTTATGGTATCAAAAACCAAATTGTTGCAGAACTTAATGATGAAAACTGGCTTACAGATTTAGCATTTTTAGTGGATTTAACTGCTTATTTAAATGAGTTAAGCATGTGTCTTAAAGGTGAAAACCAACTTATCAAAACCATGTTTCAAACTGTAACAGCGTTCCAAATGAAACTGAAATCATGGCAAGCTCAAATTAAGGCAAATAAATTTATGCATTTTGACATGTTGCCTAAACAGAGTCCTGTGAACAGTGAAAATAGGAAGCCCTGCTTTTCGTTTTGATACAAGAATTTGAAAACAGATTTCAAGATTTCCAGGAAAATAGTATTTTGCTATATTTGTGACTCCATTTTCAGTCTACATACATATGTCACCTGCCAATTTTCAAATGGAATGCACAGAGCTGCAATATGACATCCAACTTAAAATTTTGATCGTGTCTCTTTACTGGACATTTATAGGTCTTATCTTCTCAGAAACAAATATCCCTTGCTTTGTAATCATGCCTTATTCATGTTATTGCTACACCTACATTTGTGAGCAACTATTTCCAAGAATGAAACACATTTAGAGTAAAATTAGAACCAAATATCTGATGAGCACCTTGAGAACTCACTGAGAATTGCAACTACTTCTATCAAACCAGATATTGATGCACTAGTTTCTCAACTATGATGTCAAACATTTCACTAGTTTTATGTTGCCTTCTTTTCTTTCACTTTAATAATAAAAACTCATAATAAAAAATTTTAATGACATTTTATTAGATACATACATTTTCTATATTAGTGATATCAACTTGGGACCTGCTCCACAATTTTAAAGGATTATCAAAACAGTTGCTGCATAATTAGGGTTATTATATGAGGACTTTTTGCTTATCTGTGTTAGCGGGTATTACGAAAATTATGCACAGACCTTTTTTTTTTGCTCGTAAGTTTCATTACTGTTTGTGTATTTAATGCGTGGCTCAACAGAGACCAAAAGGTTGGACACTCCTGCTCTATAGCTTCCTTTTTACTTTGCTGTAAACCTAAAACTGCTCTTTAAAACAAAGTCATTAAAGAAATAAGTAGCAAGAAGGGGCTGGAAAGAAGTATTCCAAGTCATGAAAGGTAAGGACCTACATCCAAGATTGCTCTATCCAGCAACACTTTCATTTAGAATGGAAGGGCAGACAAAGTGCTTCCCAGATAAGGTCAAGTTAAAGGAGTTCATCATCATCAAGCCTTTATTATATGAAATGTTAAAGGGACTTCTCTAAGAAAATGAAGATAAAAAGTAGGACAGTAAAAAGACAGCAAACTCACAGTTATTAACAACCACACTTAAAACAAAAACAAAAACAGACAAAGCAAACAGCTAGAACAGGAACAGAATCACAGAAATGGAGATCACATGGAGGGTTATCAGCAGGGGAGTGGGGTGGGGGAGAGAGGCAGAAAAGATACAAAGAATAAGTAGCATACATGGTAGGCAGAAAATAGGGGGAGGTTAAGGATAGTATAGGAAATGTAGAAGCCAAAGAACTTATATGTATGTCCCATGAACATAAAGTAAAGCGGGGGAAATGTGGGTGGGAGGGGCTGTGCAGGTCCGAGAGGAATAAAGGGGGGGCAAATGGGACAACTGTAATAGCATAATTAATAAAATATATATATAAAAAAAGAAAAAGTAAACCTTTTGCATGGTTAGAACAAAAACTACAGTAGTCTTTTTGTACAGTTTTATTGACATATAATTGACATTCAGCACTGTTTAAATTCAAAATGTTCAGCACAGTAACTTGAGTTACATATACAGAAGAGGGCAAAAGTACCCTTACAGTGTGACTACACAAAACAGTTTATTCTTGTATTATTATACATTATTGCATTATTTTCCATATGAACTGTAAACATACTTTTGCCCACTCTGTACTATGAAATGATTACCCCAAGTTCAGTTGACATACATTGTTTTATACAGATACAAAAAGGAAAGAAATAAATGTGGTTTTCCCCTTGTGATGAAAACTCTTAGGATACTATCTTAACAACTTTCAAATATATTATATAGGAGAGTTAACTACAGTGAACATTTTGTACACTGTATCTCCAGTACTTATTTGTAACAGAAAGTTTGTATCCTTTGACCACCTTCATCCAAATCCACCACCCTCCACCCCTTACCCACTGCCTCTGGCAACCACAAATCTAAACTTTTTCTATGAGTTTTCTTTTAAGATTTTACATGTAAGTTAAATCGTACAATATTTCTTTTTCTCTGACTTACTTCACTTAACGTAATGCCTTCAAGGTTCACTGATGGTGCAATGGCAGCATTTCTTTCCCTTTTATGGCTGAAAAATATTCCATTGTGCGTATGCATGTATGTATGTATATACATTACATTTTTATACATTCATTAGTTGATGGACTCTTAGGTTGTTTCCATGTCTTGGTTATTGTAAATAATGCTGCTATAAACATGGGAGTGCAGATATCTCTTTGAAATAGTGTTTTTATTTCCTCCAGATATATTTCCAGAAATGGAATTGCTGGATCACATGATAGGTCTATTTTAATTTCTTTTTGAAAAGATTTTATTTATTTATTTTTAGAGAGAGGGGAAGGGAAGGAGAAAGAAAGAAACATAAATGCAAGAAGCATCAATCAGCTGCCTCTTGCACACACCCCAATGGGGACCAACCCATAACCCTGACCAGAAATCGAACTAATGATCCTTTGCTTTGCATGATGATATCCAACCAACAGGGCCATACCCGCCAGGGCTATTTTTAATTTCCTGAGTAATCTCCATACTGTCTTCCATAGTAGTTGTACCAATTTGCAATCCCACCAACAGTACACAGCATTCTCTTTCTCCACATACTCTCCAGTATGTTATCTCTTGTCTTTTTGATGATAGTAGCCATCTACCAGGCCTGAGGTGACAGCTCATTGTGGTTTTGATTTGTATTTTCCTAACAATCAGTGAGACTGAGAGCCTTGCAGTATATCTGTTGACCATCTGCATATCTTCTTTGGAAAAATGTGTATTTAGGTTGTTTGCCCATTTTTTAGTTGGCTTATTTGATTTTTGTGTCAAGTTATAAGAGTTCTTTATATATTTTGGATATTAGCTTCATATTAAATATATGGTTTGCAAATATTTAATAAAATCTTTAAATAAGGTAAAGAAAACACAAGGTATACACTACAAAATGATGTTCAAATTCTGTTACCATGCACTACATAGCTGACTGGCACTCTCCTGCTGCATGAAAATCAAAGAAATGCTGAGCCCCCAGAAGCAGTGGCCATGCACCCAAGAGCCAGGCCTTAGAAGGCCCAGAGCAGAGTCCTGTGACAACCTGAACCCCGTCAGTGTCAGGGCCCAACAGGAGACATATCATAAAAAGGTGATGTTTGAGCTGAGGTGCAATGAAAAAAAACTACGAGGTGAAAATCAAAACTATGAACATTAAAATTATAACTCACAACTATCAACAACTGAATCTAAAAAACAAAAACAAACTAAGCAAACAACTAGAACAGGAACATAATCATAGGTATGGGGATCATTTGGAG
The DNA here is from genome assembly GCA_004027475.1 of Anoura caudifer. Lineage (NCBI taxonomy): Eukaryota > Metazoa > Chordata > Mammalia > Chiroptera > Phyllostomidae > Anoura > Anoura caudifer. The sequence continues at coordinate 25,233 of PVKU01010059.1, read as the reverse complement.
GGTTATCAGCTGGGAGCAGGTAGGGGAAGACATGGGGAAACGGTGCAGGGTTTAAGAAGCATAATTGACAAGAAAAAAATAGACAGGGGGATGTTAAGAACAGTATAGGAAAGGGAAAAGCCAAAGAACTTACACGCATGACCCATGGACCTGAACTAAGGGGCAGCATTGCTGGAGGGAAGGTGGATACTGGGGTGGGAGGATAAAGGGAAAAAAATCAATAAGATGCACTTAAAAAACATAAAGAAATAAATAGTAATTAATAAAACAAAAAATAAAGTTATAATGCAAAGGACCAATAACAGCAAAGCATTTCCTATCTCACAAAAAGAAGACATTAAGAAGACAAATGACTACATTAAAAAATAATGCTCAGAAAACTATTATTTTAAAAAGGTTAATAATTTCATAAGTTATATGGTCTACCCATATAATTCAATCAAGATTTACTATCCAGAGTATACGAAGAACCCCAACATTGCAACAGAAAAACAAAATGGGCAGAAGACAGGAATCAGCAATTAAGAACAGAGGAAACACACACAAAAACACAAAAACTCACTGTGTATTTTGTTTAGTTTACGCATGTATGCCAAGCACATAGAGTAGGAATTAACTCTAGGTTGGCACTAAATATTTTTGAATATTAAATGACAAATAGTTTTGCCCTTGCTGGTATGGCTCAGTGGACTGAGTGCCAGCCAGCCTGCAGACCAAAGTGTTGTCAATTCGATTTCCAGTCAGGGCCCATGCCTGGGTTACGGGCCACATTCCCAGTTGGGGACAGGCAAGAGGCAACTGATCCATGTTTCCCTCAGACACAGATGTTTCTCTCCCTCCCTTTTCCCCTCCTTCCCCCCTTTCTAAAAATAAATAAATAAAAGGAGAGAAGGTACAAAAAAAGAAAGAAAAATATTTTCAAATGTAGCAATAAAAATACAGTTAGTCTTCACTTAAGCTCATTGATATGTTCTGTGACTAAATGAAATAACATACAACAAAACCATGGCATAATTTTATCATAATCTAACTGAAATAAGAATTAAGTTCCTATGGAATCTCAACATAGTAACAAAATGACAGCGAACAAAACATGTTTTTTAGAGGACCTGCTATACAGTCACTCCTCAACTTACAATGGTGTTATGTTCCAATAAAGCCATAGTAAGTTGAAAATACCGTAAGTCAAAAATGCATCTAACCTACTGAACATCATAGCTTAGCCTAGCATTAAACGTGCTCAGAACACTTATATTAACCAACAGATGCATAAGCATCTAACTATGAATACACTGTAGTCTATCAGTTGTTTACTCTTGTGACTGCATGCCTGACAGGGAGCTGTGCTCACTCTTGCTGTTCAGCACCACCAGAAAGTATCGAACAGCATATCACAAGCCCAGAAACTGATCAAAATTCAAAGTTCAAAGCATTTCTATTGAATGCATATCACTTTCACACCACCATAAAGTAAAAAATTTTAATTTGAATCATCGTAAATTGGGGACTATCTGTATTCCCCCTCACTATAAATCAGAGAATTAGAAAAATTCAAAGAATCACCTGAAGGAGAGGAAGATGGCTGCAAGGTAGGAGGGAGCAGATTCCACTTCCCCCTACACAAGGGAGAAAAACCTAACCAATGTACAGAGGAACAGAACAAACAGCCAACAGTACCCCAGCATATATGAAAACAGGAGACCAAAAATAATAGCGGACATTGAAAAACCAGATGGTAAGGAGAGTGCTTCAGGATAATAAGGGCCCAGGGATCAGCTCGAGGACCAGAGAGGCTGCAGCCCCAGGCCTGTCGCCCCACTAGGTCTGCCACAGGGCTCTTGGGAGAGAGCTGGGTCAGCTGCTCCCTCCCTGGCCAAACAAGGCTTGAGCAGCACCGGGAGAGACCTGGTTGCTCGCAGACAGGGGAATAAAGACTAAGTGGCAAACACACAGGGGCTGGGAGCACCCACGCATAGCCCTGGGAAGAGTGAGGGCCCGAATCCATGTGACCAGAGGCAGCCTGGCCGAGCACATGTGCCCAGAACCCGAGAAGAACATGCTTTGCGGAAGATCCAGAGCCCACAACCATAACCCCAGAGCACACACCCGTAAACCCAGGGAGAGCATGTTCCACGGAAGGGCTGGAGCCCACAACCAAGGCCCGCGGAGAGGCGCCAGGCTACCTCTGGGGGAGTGTATATGCGAGGCTGACTGAGTGCTGAACAGGAAGGGAGAAAAGCCATACCAATTGCCCCTCAGCCTGCTGCAGCCAGCAAGATGAGAAATACCCATCTGACCAGCAAGATGTTTTGTTTTGTTTTGTTTTGTTTTGTTTTCTTTAAAGTAATTTTTATTCTTTATTTTTTAATTTTTTTAATCTTTCAATTCCTTTTCCTTCTTTTTCCATCTTTCTTGTTTTATTCTTTCTTTCTTTCCATTTTTTTCTATTCTTCCTTCCCTCTTCTGCTTTTTTTCTTTCTTTTTCTTTTTAAATACCCACAAGTGAAACCAAAAAACCTAGAACTGTGAAAAGACCAGAGTTGGACACAAAGAGGGGGCATCCCAACAGCTCAGACAGTGACACAAATTTCACTTTCCTATTCAAGAGAATCTGCAAGTTATTGCATACTTGTATTACTACTTTTATTATTCTTACATGTTTTAATTGTATTTTTGTATTCCTCTTCTTTCTGTTTAGTCTTCTTTGCTTGGCTGACTATATTGTATCATTTGACAGGTTTCCCCTGTTCTCTCATTCATAGTGTATTGTTATTTTACTGTCCTTCACTTCACTTGTGTTCCATTAGCACACTGCTCAAGGTCCTATACTCCCTATTCTTGTTATCCAGATCTCACAGATTCTGTCATATCACTGTTGCTCTAATATTATTGTAAATAATAACTGTTCCATACAATTGTAAATACTACACAACACCCCTCCCAGATCTTAGCCCACTTCACGGTTTCCTGAACTTTATTACTGTAGTGGTTAACTCTATTCTCTCACACACTACATCTATTTACTAAACTTTACTCTCACCTTACCTCAGAATCTGACCTCCTACAACCTTACTGCTCCCTAGATCCAACTCACAATCCTTCCCTCCCCAACAAGAGTCTTATCTTCTTTCCATCCTTTCTAAAAAGTGGAGAGTTGGGTGGAAGATAATGGTTAACACTATACACAGCCAAAGCATCTCCTCTCTTCTCTACTGGCTGCTACTGTAAACATCATAGAATACTCTGTTGCTGTCTTAAGCCATTTTGCCGTACTCCTCCAACTGATCACAAAAAAGAGTAGGTGGAAGCTGTGAACAGCAGGATACTCGCTGGAAGAGAAAACCCAACAACAAAGGAACCACCAATAGATAAAAACAGAAGAAGGTGAAGGAGGGAGTGGAGCCACACTAACATCAATCCAGGAACTATCTGGAAATACAACTAAATAGTGGAGAAATTACCCAGAACAAACAACTGAACAAGAGGGAGAGAATCCTCAAAACCTAGTACACATGGAAGAACCAGCCTCAGCACAACCTGCCCTCACCAGCACAACGAAATACAAGACGTGGTGGACAGAATGACCCTTAGTTAACCAGCTGGTGGGAAGGACCCACCAAAGAAAGACCCAACAACAATCAAAACCCAAAGACAAACATGGGGGCAACTTAAATGACAGCCCAAGACCAGTGAGATCGGGAGATCAAGGAGACTGCAGCACTGAATCTCACAGGGATTTTACCACAGAAGTTCACACCATAAACCCAGGGAGCCAGAACAGATCAATTTAAGAAGCTGAGGCTAACAAGAAGAGTCTCACAAACAATGGGAAGACAAAGAAACAATCCCAAAATGAAAGGAAAGGAGGAAGCCTCAGAAAAAAATGCTAAATGAAGTAGAGGTAAGTCAACAATCAGATATTGAGTTTAAAACAATGGTTATCAGGAAGCTCAATGAGCTCACAGTAAATTGCCACAAACTACAGGGAAACTACAATGAACTCACTGCAAACTATATCAACATGAGAAAGGAAATAAAAACTATCAATAAGGGCCAAGAGGAAATGAAGAATACAATATCTGAACCAAAGAACACAGTAGAAGGAATCAAAAGCAGGATCAATGAAGCAGAAGATCGGATCAGCGAGTTGGAGAACAAAGTAGGAAAAAAACACCCAGAAAGAGCAAGAAAAAGAAAAGAGGCTTAGAAAGAATGAAGAGGGATTAAAAGAAATGCAAGACCATATGAAACATAATAATATCCGTATAATAGGGATAACAGAAGGAGAAGAAGAGAGGCAAGGGATAGAAAACCTATTTGAAAAATTAATGATGGAAAACTTCCCTAATTTGATGACAGAAAAATTCACACAAATCCAGGAAACATTGAGAGTCTCAATCAAGAGGAACCAAAAGAGGCCCACTTCAAGACACATCATAATTAAAATGACAAAATTCCAAGACACAGAGAGAATCTTAAAGGTAGCAAGGGAGAAAAAGGAAGTAACATACAAGGGAGCCCCAATAAGGTTAGCAGCTGACTTCTCAATGGAAACGCTCCAAGCCAGAAGAGAATGGCAAGAAATATTCCAAGTAATAAGAACCAAAGGCCTGCAACCAAGACTACTTTACCCAGCAAGGCTTTCTATCAAGATAGAAGGCCAAATAAGGAGCCTCCCAGACAAAAGAAGTCTAAAAAAATACACTTCCACCAAATCAGCTCTGCAGGAGATGCTAAAGGAACTGCTTTAAGGAAAGGAAGGAAGGGGAGGAGAGAGAGAGAGGGAGGAAGACAGGTAAAAAAATGGCAATGAATCAGTACCTATCAATAATAACCTTAAACGTAAATGGATTAAATGCTCCAATCAAAAGACATAGAGTAGCTGCATGGATAAGAAAGCACGACCCACACATATGCTGCCTACAAGAGACCTACCTCAGGGCAAAAGGCCTACACAGACTCAAAGTGAAGGGCTGGAAACAAATTTTCCAAGCAAATGGACAAGAAAAAAAAAAAAAGCCAGGATAGCAATACCCATATCAGAAAAAAAAAGGTCTTCAAAAAAAGGGCCATAAAGAGAGACCCAGAAGGTCAATTCATAATACTCAAGGGAAGAATCCACCAAGAAGACATAAACATTGTAAATATATATGAACCCAACATAGGAGTACCCAAATACATAAAGAAAATCTTAGAGGACTTCAAGAAAGATGTTGACAGCAACACAATTATAGCAGGGGATTTTAACACCCCACTGTCAAAAATGGACAGATCTTCCACACAAAAGATCAATAAAGATATTGTGGCATTGAACAACACTCTAGATGAAATGGACTTAAGTGATATATATAGAGCCCTTCATCCCAAAGAAGCTAAATACACATTCTTTTCCAACACACATGGAACATTTTCAAAGACAGATCATGTGACAGGATACAAAACAAGCCTCAACAAATTCAAGAAAATTGAAATCATACCAAGCATTTTCCCCAACCACAAGGGACCGAAACTAGAAACTAACCCCAAGGGAAAAAAACCAAAACACTCAAAATCATGGAAATTAAATAGCATGCTATTAAACAATGAATGGGTCAAGAATGAAATTAGGGAAGAGATCAAAAAGTTTCTGGAAACAAACAAAAATGAACTCACAACAATCAAAACTTATGGGACACAGCGAAAGGCAGTCCTGAGAGGGAAATTTATAGCGATACAGGCCTACCTAAAAAAGACAGAAACATTTCAAACAAATAACCTATCCCACATCTATAAGAACTCAAGGAACAACAAAGACAACGCAGAGCAAGTAGAAGGGAGGAAATAACCAAGATCAGAGCAGAATTAAATGACATAGAGACTAAAAGCACAATTCTAAGGATCAATGAATCCAGGAGCTGGTTCTTTGAAAAAATAAACAAAATTGACAAGCCTTTAAGCAGGTTCATCAAGAAAAAAAGGAGGACCCAAATAAACACAATCAGAAATGAAAGAGGAGATATTACAACTGACACCACAGAAATACAAAGCATTGTAAGAAATTACTATGAAGAACTGTATGCCAAGAAATTAGGTGAAATGGACAAATTTCTAAAAAAAATAATCACCCAAAACTCACTGAAGAAGCAGAAAGCCAGAACAGACCAATAACAGCAGATTAAATTGAAGCAGTAATCAAAAAACTCCCAACACACAAAAGCCCTGGTCCAGATGGTTTGTTTCTCAGGGCAATTCTACAAAGCATTTAAGGAAGACCTAATCCCTATCCTTCACAGACTATTCCAAAACCCCCCAAATGATGAAAGACTCCCAAACTCTTTTTATCAAGCCAGCATCATCCTAATCCCAAAACCATATAAAGACACAACAAAGAAAGAAAACTTCAGGCCAATATCGCTGATGAATATAGATACTAAAATCCTCAACAAAATATTGGCAAACCGCATCCAACAGTACATTAAAAAGATCATTCACCATGACCAAGTGGGATTCATCCCAGGGATGCAAGGATGGTTCAATATTCGCAAGTCAATAAATGTAATATATCACATAAACAAAAGCAAAGACAAAAATCACATGATCATATCAATGCGGAAAAAGCATTTGATAAGGTACAGCACCCATTTATGATGAAAACAGCAAAGTGGGAATAGAGGGAGCATTCCTCAATGTAATAAAGGCCATATATGAGAGACCTACAGCCAACACCATACTCAACGGGCAAAAACTGAAATCTTTTCCACTAAGATCAGGAACAAGACAAGGTTGTCCACTTTCACCACTTCTATTCAATATAGTATTGGAAGTCTTAGCCACAGCGATTAGACAAGAAAAGGAAATAAAAGGCATCCAAGTCAGAAAGGAGGAAACAAAACTGTCACTGTTAGCAGATGATATGATAGTGTACATAAAAAATCCTATAGACTTGGCCAAAACACTCCTCGACCTAATAAAGGAATTTGGCCAAACAGCGGAATACAAAGTCAATATCCAGAAATCAAAGGCATTTTTATATACCAACAATGAAACAGCAGAAGCAGAAATCAAGAAAAAAATCCCATTCAATATAGCAAAAAGAAAAATAAAATACCTAGGAATAAACCTAACCAAGGAGGCAAAAGACCTGTATGCAGAAAACTATACAACACTGAAGAAAGAAATTAAGGAAGGCACAAACAAATGGAAGCATATACCGTGTTCATGGATCGGAAGAATCAACATCATCAAAATGTCCATACTACCCAAAGCAATTTACAGATTCAATGCAATACCTATTAAAGTGCCAATGGCATATTTCACAGACACAGAACAACCCCTTCAAAAATTTATACGGAACCACAAACAACCCCAAATAGCTGCAGCAATTTTGAGAAAGAAGAGCAAGTAGGAGGGATCACAATACCTGATACCAAACTGTGTTACAAGGCCACTGTAATCAAAACAGCCTGGTACTGGCATAAAAACAGGCATATGGACCAATGGAACAGAACAGGGAGCCCAGAAATAAACCCAAGTCTCTACGGTCAATTAATATTTGACAAAGGGGGCAGCTACATAAAATGGAGTAAAAATAGCCTCTTCAACAAATGGTGTTGGGAGAACTGGACAGCTACATGCAAAAAAATGAAACTCGAGCACCAGCTTACACCATACACAAAAATAAATTCAAGGTGGATAAAAGATTTAAATATAAGCCATGACACCATTAAAGTCCTAGAGGAGAACATAGGCAGGAAAGTCTCACATATTTCAGGCAGCAACATTCTTACTGATATGTCCCTTAGAACAAGGGACATAAAGGAAAGAATAAACAAATGGGGTCTCATCAAAATAAATAGCTTCTGCACAGCTAAAGAAAACAGTATTAAAATAAAAAGAGAACCAACTGTATGGGAAAACATATTTGCCAATGATACCTCAGACAAGGGTTTAATCTCCAAAATATATGAAGAACTTACACGACTCCACTCTAAGAAGATAAGCAACCCAATTAAAAAATGGGCAAAGGACTTGAACAATCACTTCTCCAAGGAGGACATACAGAGGATCCAGAGACACATGAAAAGATGTTCAGTATCACTAGCTATCAGAGAGATGCAAATTAAAATGACAATGAAATACCACTACATGAGTCAGAATGGCCATCATAAACAAAACAACAAACAAGTGTTGAAGAGGTTGTGGAGAAAAGGGGACCCTAGTGCACTGTTGGTGTGATTGCAGACTGATACAACCACTGTGGAAAACCGTATGGAATTTTCTCAGAAAACTAAAAACGGATCTGCCCTTTGATCTGGCAATTCCACTGGTAGGATTATATCCTAGCAACCCTGAAACACTAATCCAAAAGAACCTATGTACCCCAATGTTCATAGTAGCACAATTTACAATAGCCAAGTGCTGGAAGCAACCTAGGTGCCCATCAGTAAATGAATGGATCAAAAACTATGGTACATTTACACAATGGAATTCTATGCAGCCGAAAGAAAGAAGGAGCTCCTATCCTTTGGAACAGCATGGATGGAACTGGAAAGCATCATGCTAAGTGAAATAAGCCAGGCAGTGAAAGACAAATACCATATGATCTCACCTTTAACAGGAACCTAATCAACAAAACGAACAAGCAAAATATAACCAAAGACACTGAAATAGAAAACAGGCTGACAATACCAGAGGGTAGTGGGGAGGGAATTTCAGGGGAAAAGATGAAGGGTTTATAGGAATAAGTAAAAAGGACACATGGACAAAAACTGGGGGTGGGGGGGAATGGGAGTGAGGTGGGGAGGGCTGGGATGGGAGTGAAAGACAGAAATCTATACTTGAACAATTAAAATTTTTAAAAAATCACCTGATAACTCCATCAGACTGGCAAAAACTAAAACACCAACCATTATCAAATGGGTAATGATATGTTTAAACAGGAAAGCTTAAAAACTTCTAGTCAAAGACTTTGGAGATCAATTTAGCAATACCTAGGTGAAGTTGGAATTGCACATGACCCAATAATTCCACTGGTGAGAGATATACTAGGTAAGGTATTAGCGAAGTATGGCCAGACCCATGAGCTAAGAATGACTTTTAAATTTTTTAATGATTCAGGAAAAAAAAATTGTAAGAATGATTGTAAGAATGTTTCATGACAGGCCCTGGCCAGTTGCTCAGCTGGTTGGAGCATTGTCCTGATATACAAGGTTGCAGGTTCAATCCCTGGTTGGGGCACATACAAGAGGCAATCAATGGATGTATAAATGGGTGCAACAACAGGTTGGTATTTCTTTCTCCCTCCCTCTTAAAAACAAAGAAAAGAAAGAAAAGAAAGAAAGAAACAGAAAGATTAATTCATGACATATGATATTTATAAGAAAATTATAACTTCACAGTCTAAATAGTTTTATTGGCACACAACCACTCGTTTGTTTATGTATTACCTACAGCTGCTTTCTTGCTAAAATGGCACCATTGCATTATTGTGACAGAGGCTGTGTGGACTGCAAACTATAAGATATTTACTAGCTGGCCTTTCAAGAAAAGGTTTGCTGAATTCTGCCCTAGAGAAACACACGTGTACAGGAAATGCACTTTTAAACATTAAGAGGCTCTCTTTTCAGCCAGCGCCAAACCATGGGCATCTCTCAGGAAAAGTGGCAAAAGTGCCACAAGACCGGGGTCAAGAGGAAACCCTACCACAATAAGCAAAAATATGAGCTGTGGTGCCCTGCTGCCAACACTAAGATTGGCCCCCGATGTATCACACAGTTTGTGTGCGAAGAGGCAACATGAAGTACCGAGCCTTGAGGCTGGACATGGGCAACTTCTCCTAGGGTTCAGAGTGTTATATGCACAAAACAAGGATTAATGATGTTGCGTACAATGCATCCAACAATGAATTGGTCCGCACCAAGACCCTAGAAAAGAACTGCAACGTGCTCATTGACAACATAACGTACCAAGAGTGGTACGAATTCCACTATGCACTGCACCTGGGCCGCAAGAAGGGGACCAAGCTGACTCCTGAAGAGGAAGAGATTTTAAACAAAAAATGTTCAAAGAAAATTCAGAAGAAATATGATGAAAGGAAAAAGAATGCCAAAATCATCAGTCTTCTGGAGGAGCAGTTCCAGCAGGGCAAGCTTCTTGCATGCATCGCTTCAAGGCTGGGCCAGTGTGGCCAAGCAGATGGTTTCATGCTAGAAGGCAAGGAGCTGGAGTGCTGAGGAAATTACGGCCTGTAAAGGCAAATAAATCCTCTTCTTTCTTTCTTTCATGTTAAAAAAACTAAACTCCTGTAATAAAGATATTCATTCAGGGGTGGGGAAGGTTAACAGTAGCAATATGAAATATAAAAGATATTTATAGTAACAATGTATATAATAGGAAAAATTTAAATACAACCTAAAAAAATTTCGCAAAAACAAAATGTGGTATATTCATACTATGAAATAGTAAAGTTAATGAAAATGAAAGCACTAGAATTATTATCACCATTATTTAAACTCTCAAACCATGCTGTAAGAATGAAAAGCAAGGATAACAGTATGGCATGATTTATAAAATATATTAAAATATGCAAAATAATGTATACACACAGTTCATAGATGCATAATAAGTACAAAGAAATGAATAGGAATGAAAACTACCAAAGCAAGGATGGTATCTACCCCTGGGGAGGAGGTAAAAGAAAAGGGTTTACCCCAGCTTCAACTGTGTTGGTGAAGTTTACTTCAGTCTAGGAAATAGAACACGAATTATCGCTGTATTATTCTTTCTATTTCACATAAATGTGAAATATTTCCTAGTAATTTTTAAACTGTCACTGATACGACTTTGTAATAATGAAAAATAGGAATTTTTTAAAAGGATCACTGAGAAGTTAACTTCTGCAATGTAGAAATAGAAAAGCAGTAAAAGAAAACACACAGAATTAAATGCAAATATCAGAAAATTTCAGTAAAGCAATTTTAGATTGCTCTGTAGTGCTATAGACCCACTCTTTCTCAAGAACCTGTCAAGATTCTCAGCAGGTAGTCTACTGGTTCTGTGATACAGAACCACATAAAGAGGCCTTTAGGCTGTAACTTCCCATACCTTCCAGAGGCCAGATATTTGAATAAAGCCATCTTGGAACCTTGAGACCAGCCAAGCTACCACCAAATAACTCCCACAAATGCTATATGAAGCAGGAAAAAAATTCACCTAGCTGAGCTGATGTTTCTCAAATTACTAATTTACAAAACCTTCATTCTTTGGTACAGAAGACAAACAGATTGTCCAATACTACCTCATGATGAAATCTGGATATATTATATTCTTGGGAGGAATAAATTAGACTCCTCTGTGAGTCACCAAAACCACAGTATTCTTTGCCTAAGGATCCAGCAATTTATTGAACAGTGTTCTTTGGTTTATATAATTCTTCATTCCAGTGGGTTTCTATGGACCTTCTGGCAGGATGCCAACACGCAGTTAGTTCTATCCAAGGCCATCATCAAGCAGCAGCTTGGTGTTGTGGTGTTGCTGTGTCTTCTATGGAACACAAATATCACGTGGTGTGACCCCAAAGTAATGCAGTTGGCTCCATCTCTACACAGAACACTCAGTTTCTTAAAACACAGTTATCTGATGCTGATGCACACAAAGTTCCAATGCTAGGAGTTGACATTCAAACTTCTGAAGAAAATGCTGATGAAGATTCTCAGACTTAATTGCTACTGTGACAAAATTAAATCATTCTTTGATATTTCCTGATAATAGTGAATGGAGACCAAAGTAGACTTAAGAAAAAAAGATTAAATGCCAAACATTTGAAACCCATTCCATCTAAAATGTGGCCATTGGAGTTTCAGAGGCAGAGAAGATATTGATTTCCATGGAGGCAAAGTCAACCAAGGCCATGATGGTGAAGTGGAAGTATCTTCAGCATGTGTCCAAGATTTAGGGTCAGATTTATACATTCAAGGTTGAGGGGGCAGGAAGTTTACAGATTCTTGAATAGAGGAAAGACAAGGTTATTCTATAGTCTTCAACAAAATCTCAGGGAATTTCTAGATCATCATGTCCTAAAAAATGGCCTCAATCCTTGCAAAAAATGAAAAAAGTGAAATATATTGTACTAAACATTGAACATCAGCACTGTTTTTCTACCTGCTGTTTCGAAGATTGTAATGCAGTTAATATGGGAAGAAAAATATATATTCAAAACCAAGCATGAGATGTTATTGAAATAGCACACAAACACACACATATACACAAACCCAACTCCAAAGACAAGATGAGAATATGGTTTGCTTTTTTACTACCTGAGTCTGGAGTTTCAGATGGCCTCAAGGTAGTTGTTACCTTGGGATAAAGCAGAATATCTAAATGTTCCAGTTTGCCTAGGACTGTCCCAAATTTTAGCATTGGAAGTCTATAGTCTCAGGAGACAGATGTCCTAATTTTTGGTTACAGAAGCAAAAGATTCTGGAGTACAAAACTCTAAGGCAGCACCCAAAATAGGGGTTGAAAGCAACACCATTTTTAGCGTCAAATGAATATTGCACAGATTATCTCTACATTCTTACTGGGGTTTTTTTAGCTGATGATGGTAACTTGCAACTGACAATGGATCATCCATTGTTGCATCACTCCAAGTAGAGTGACTTAAGTATACAATTTAAGTGGGTGGTAACTGTTACCATTAACAGTGTGACTTTGACTTTGTAGATTAACTTTGTGTTTTGTACCAATAGTGTAGGGTTCTTTTTAACTTCTAAAATTTTTAACTTTTAAAATTTATCTTTTAAAATTTGTCTTTTCTCTACTCTTCTTCTCCACTGTGCAACCTGCTTCAGTGCCTGCAGCATACGGGCACAGGTCTCTTTTCTTTTTTTTAAATTACAGTGGTATCTTGGCACTCACTGGCCTCAGAACTCATCAAACATTGTACTCATCTCATTTTGACAAGAAAAAATATTTCAGCACTTGGCACTTGCTCACCATTGGTCACACTTGCGAGAACTTGATGAGTCATGACACCACCCCGCAAGAGAAAATGCTTCATCAATCGCTACCTGCTCGCCACTCATCAGAACTAATGAACAATGAGTACCAAGGTACAATTATATTTTTTTTCTTTTTCAATTACAGTTGACATTCAATATATTCATTTCAGGTGTACAGCACAGTGGTTAGACATTTATATGACTTACAAAGTGATCCCCCCAATAAGGTTAGTACTCCCCAGCACCACTACAATACTCCACTACAATATTATTGATTATATTCCCTATGCTGTATTTCACATCCCCATGACTATTCTGTAACTGCCAATCGATACTTCTTAAGCCAAGCCCTTCACCTGTTTCACCCAGTCCCCTAACCCCTTCCCATCTGGCAACCATCATAATGTTTTCTGGCCCCAACCAGTGTGGCTCAGTTGGTTGGGCATGGTCCTGCAAAGCAAAGGGTTGCTGGTTCGGTCAGGGAACATGACAGGGTTGTGGGTTTGGCCCCTTGTCAGGGAGCATATGAGATGCAACCAATTAATGTTTCTCACATCGATGTTCCTCTCCCTCTCTTTCTCCCTCCCCCTCTCTTTAAAAATAAAGTATAAAAAAATGTTCTCTGTATCTACAAGTTTATTTGTTCATTTATTTCACTGTTCAAATTTCCTGTAAGTGAAATCATATGGTATTTGTCTTTCTCTGACTTACTTCACTTAGCATAATAACCTCTAGCAGTGAGAGTCTAGCTCCATCCATGTTGTTGCAAATGGTATCATTTCATTCTTTTATGACCAAGTATTATTCCCTTGTATAAATGTACATAGTTTTTATCTACCCATCCAGTGATGGACACTTGGCCAGCTTTCAAATCTTGGCTATTGAAAATAATGCTGCAATAAACATAGGGGTGCACATATTCTTTTGAATTTATGTTTTGGGTTTCATTGGATATATTTTCAGAAGTAGAATTTGCTGGGTCATAAGACAGTTCCATTTTCAATTTTTTGAATAAACTCCAAACTCCTTACCACAGTGGCTGCAGCAATCTGCATTTCCACCAATAGTACCACAAGTTCCCTTTTCTCCACGTCCTCACCAACACCGATCTATTAATGATAGCCATTCTGACAGACGTGAGATAATGATTGCAGTTTTTATTTGCATCTCTCTGATGATTAGTGATGCTGAGCATCTTTTCATGTGTCTATTGGCCATTTGTATGCCTTCTATAGAGAAATGTCTGATACAGTGCAAGTTCAATTTTTAGTGTTTCAAGGGTAACCATGTTTTCTAAGAATTAATGTTACAAAAGTGAAAAAGATTACAATTGACAACTCCACCACGATCCAGACATCATTAAATGAAAGAAAAGAAAGAAAAAGTTTCTAACTTTCTTCAGTTTTTTCTTCTTATTATACTTCCCTGGTTTCAGAAATTCTTGCATCAGTCCCTGATCAAAGATAAGTCAAAAATAATGACTGTTTATATTGTTATTTAAACCTTTGAAACAAGTTATAAATTGTTCTTATTAGTTTCCTAAACTGTCCAGATATTAGAAACCTTTGCATCTCATAAGAATTGTCATTTTCAAGTTTAAGACATACTATGACTTTGTTGAATTAAAAAATACCAGACTTCTAGCCAAGATGGAGGTGTAGGTGGACACACTGTGCCTCCTCGCACAACAAAAATTAAGGACAACAAATATTTAGAACCAAGAAAACAACCAGAACTAACAGAAAATTGAACTGTATGGAAGTCCGACAACCATTCATCCAGACCAGTAAGAGGGGCGGAGTCACGGCATGAAAAATCAGAGGTTGACGGACCCAGGCACTCAGGAGCCCCAGGCATGCAGGCGGTGACTAGTGGGCCCGGGTGCAGGGTGACAACAGGCAAACCCAGTGAGGCAGAGCAAGGCGGCTGGCTGACCAGGCGGTCCCATATTCACATGCAGATAATCCAGCGTGGCAATGGTGAATGCAGCTCAGCCCTGGTTTGGGAAACCAACAAGCACAAGGCTGCACACAGGAGCCAGGCCCATGGACCAGCTTTCCCATGGAGAAACAGGCCTGCACTATATCTAGGCTGCTTTGAGGCTTGCTTTTGCTAAAAATCCCTCACCCTGAGTTAAGGCAGCAAATGTTTAATGCATATCTTTGAAGTAACTTCCTCAAGTCTGTGCTAAACCTCCCCAGGACAGAGTGTAACCAGTTCAATCACTTTTTCCCTTGCCATTTGCAACATCCTTTTCTTCATCATCTGTAAAAGGTAATCACCTAAAGCAAACCTGTGCATAATGAATGAGGACCTTCCTTGATGGAATGCTCCCAGAAAAGCAATAAAAGCTTGTCCAGGTGAGGGTCAGGATGTTCTCTCACTCAGAGTGTCCATACTGTCCTTTTCTCCACAGAACTTCTGCAGCCTTGTGACTTTGTCATATCCACAACACCACAGACACCACTGCTCGGAGTCTGCATCATCTGGCACCCAGAACAGGGACCCAGGGCTATGAGCCACAGTTGTGGACAACACTCCAACTTGGTTGGAGTGTGCTCATCAGCTCAGGTAAGGGCAGATGACACCGAGTACGTTTTGGTAAGGTAGTACGGTGTGCTGGATTTCAGAGAAAAAGAGATTTCTTCCAAAGTTGCCCTCTCTTGCAGCAGTTTTGCATCATCACTCTCTTTAGTAAGCAGGAGCCTTGCTCTCTCCCAAGTACTTGCCATACTTCGCAGGCACAGGTTGAACACTTAAAAGCCACTAGGGCACTCACCACTAAAAGACACCCGTGAAAGGTTAAGTTGGAACGTAGACCAGGACGGGACTAGGTTTCCCACCAGCTGCAAGCAAAAGTCCATGCAATGAGAGGCACACTGTGAAAACACTCACAAGCCCATCCCTGCAGCACAACCCCCAACTAGGTATAGGCTTGGCAGAAAGAGCAAAGACTTTTCCTTTGATCAGTTTTAAAAACAGCAACTAGTTACAAGGTTATTTACAAGTATCTCAGCAGCTTCTTTCTTTCAGGATGCCTCTCGAAATCCTTTCAATTTTGCCTTTTCCCTCTGCCTGCACAAGGAAAAGTGGATAGTGAATGAGTGCTTCAGTTTCGACCAGACTCCGAAGATCACTTTCCAGAAGAAATTAGTGTTAGTCACAGGTTTGTACGAGAGCACTTGGCATCTGCCAAGCTCTGAACACAAAAGGCACTTCCTCCCCTCAGCTCATGAAATCGGGTGTTCCCATGTGAGTCAGAACCTTTCGAGGGCGTCTGGATCAATTCCTGAGATGTGCAGGGGCCTTATAGGGACCTCCAACACCACTTAATCTACCTTCTGGTTCATCAGGGAACATGTGATATAAAGGTCTGAGCCCCCCTCACAGTCTCAGATGCTTGGGGGAGAATCTGAGACCCATTAGTGGGGTTAGGGTACCCAGAATATCCAGTATCCCTCCCTGACTATCTTCTACCAATAGCACATTTTGACCCACTACATTCTTTTCACTAGCAAGAAGTAGGATTTAAAGGTGCAGACAGGATGAAAGTGAAACAAACTGGTTTCGTAATTGCCGCACTTGCAGCAGAAGGAATTTCAGAAAAGGTTCTTTTATTTGTTAAGAAACTTCTTTAAAGGTTTCTGCGAATCCTCAAGCATGGGGAACGGGCTCTCTAAGAAACAGGAGCAATGTTTTAGGCTAATTCAGCAGCTTTTAAAGGCTGCTGGATGTCTCCCAGATGAGGGAGCTTTAGATTTAGAAATATGGGAAAAAGTAAGACAGAGAAGCCCTCACAATCAGAAAAGCTTAGATGAAAAGAGAAGGGACCTATGGGCACCAGCCAGGCCCTTCCCGTGGGTCGCCCCAGCTGCAGCAGGAGTCAAGGCTGTGCCTGGTGAGCACCTCTGGGTGCCAGCGCATGCACACTCACAGCGTGGCGGGCCAGGTCTCTCTGCCAAGGATGGTCAACAGTGGAGAGGGGGTTAGTCTCCCTCACCTCCCCCCCTCCTCCCAGGCACATGGGAGCAACCATTCTCCACACCCAGTGCAGGGCGCAGTCCCGACCCACTGGGTCCACCCCTGGGGCCATGGTTCCATGCAGCGCCTAGCAGCAGAGTTAGAATTGATGCAGACAGCATGTCACAAGAGGCATTCCAGCCAGGTCATCCCTGAGGTAAGGGACAGCAGCCCCCATGCTTTGGGAGGCTGCCAATGTGCTTAGTTTTGAAAAAGGGATTTCTATTCTGTTTACATTTCTATAACTGGAACAGGGAGCATTTCTCAACCCCGAAAAGGTGTGCAGTCTCTTAAATGTTTTGGTCTGGATGGGCAAGTTGGATGAATTCAACCCTATGTCCTTCCCACCCCACTTAATATCTGGGGCAGGGACCTCCTTACTCAGTGGGGAAAATCGCCCTACTCTCAGCCTTAACCCCAGAGGGTTGCAACCTCGAATGATTTGGCAAACAGATGTTAATCCTCTACCTAGGAACTACCAGGTCCTGAGAACAACAGAGTAATTAACTCAGCGCTCAAACTCATTGCAGCTTGCGGAACAGCAGCGGGGGCTGCCTTTCCAAGCAGACAGTACTCACTCTGGTGCCCCACAGGCCCCTCCCCTCACTGGGGAATCAGCAAAGAAAGTTAGAGCTCAAGGCGTTCAGACACTTAGGCTGTCCACAACAAATCAAGACTAATAATGGCCTGGGATATACTGCACAAACTACGCAGGCTTTCTTAGAAAAATGGAGAATTCAGCATAAAACAGGTATTCCCTATAATCCTACAGGCCAAGCAACTGTTGTTAAGAGCTCAGCAAACCTTTAAAACATTAGATAAACAAAAAAGGGGGGACTCAGGAAACACCCCCCAGGAATTTAACCATGCTAGCAATATACATACATACAATTTTTTGAATTGTGATGATAATCTAAAGTCACCCATAGGCAAACACTTTGGCAAAACAGTCCTGCAGGCCCACACTCCTTGGTCTTATCCAAAGACCCATCAGGGGAAGGAAGATGGGAAGGTACAGTTGAACTATTAACTTGGGGAAGAGGGTACGCTTGTGTTTCCACTCCAGAAGGACCTTTGGAGCTGCAGGTGAGCAGGGGAAGCCGTATCACAGAAAAGGCTTCCCTGGTGGCGACCCACCTCCACTCCATTGGACTTTCCCAATCCAGACTTCTCTAAGCTGTGTGTCACCCCCCTGAAGTGGAATTCCAGCCAGGATTCCTAGGCAGATATTCGTCATTGCCTGCAGGGCACATTTTCTACCAATCTTAGAGGACACATTGATCAGCTCCAGCTTGAGCTCCACCAGCTGCTCAGTGACACCGAACACCTCACTGAACAGAAAGTGTTCCAAACCCTCCATGATAATCTTGGTGGCTAAACCCAAGATTGCCACCAAAAAACTGGTTTGATGGACTTAACCTGAGAGTGTGGATCCTTATAGCCACCAATTGTTTACTGATTCTAATAATGCTTTGTGTACTTCGATGTATTTGCAAATTATTTTCCCAGGGTCGTATAAAAGACCAGCAGGTAGCAAGCAGTGTGGGTCTCACCACAATAGTGGTCCTAACTAAAAACAAGGGGGGAGTTGTAGGGAACCGGTCCACAAGGGCAAATGTAGCTCAGCCCTGGTTTGGGAAACCAACAAGCACAAGGCTTCACAAAAGAGCCAGGCCCATGGACCAGCTTTCCCATGGGGAACCAGGCCTGCACTATATCTAGGCTGCTTTGAGGCTTGCTTTTGCTAAAAATCCCTCACCCTGAGTTTAAGGCAGCAAATGTTTAATGCATATCTTTGAAGTAATTTCCTCAAGTCTGTGCTAAACCTCCCCAGGATGGAGTGTAACCAGTTCAACCACTTTTTCCCTTGCCATTTGCAACATCCTTTTCTTTGTCGTTTGTAAAAGGTAATCACCTAAAGCAAACCTGTGCATAATGAATGAGGACCTTCCTTGATGGAATGCTCCCAGAAAAGCAACAAAAACCTGTCCAGGCAGGGGTCGGGGCGCTCTCTACTCAGAGAGTGGCGTGCCATCCCTTTTCTCCAGAGGACTCCTGCAGTCTGTGTGAATTTGTTTGTCACATCCACAACACCTCAGCCACCACTGGCTGGAGTCCACATCACCCTCCCTTGAATCTGGGCTGGCTCTGTTACCTTCTAGCCAACAGAATGTGGCAGACATAATAGTGTGTAATTTCTTAGGTTGGACGTTAGATATGTGGCTTCCACTTTCACCTTCTTAGAGTTCTATTTCATCAATAAATGATAACCCCCCTTAATTCCGTTAGTTTTCCTTCTCTTGTCCAACCTTCCTCCCAACGGTAAAGTAGATAAGAGGAAGAATGCAGAAGCAAAGGGATAAAGAAGGAAGGGAGGAAGAAAATACTGAAGGAGGTTAAGACTGTAAGTTAGGTCTCAAGTTCCAGTTCTGATTTCCCCAGTTATTTGCTATGGGTCACATAATTGAACAATTAGCTAACACCTACAAAAAGAAAGGTAGTAAGTGAAAGAAGAACAATAGAAACTAGAATTCAAATAAAATAGAAGGCAAGATAGAAGAGAAGGAAAGCAAAATAAGGAAGTTCTTTTCTCTGCCAAGGAAAATAAATATAGCAATACCAACTAACACATAGTCCTTGGAATTATATGCTAAGTATAGTTCTAGGAATTTAATATTATATACATTAACACATTCAATCTTTATAGCAATCTTATGAGGTAACTGCAATTAGTATCTTTGTTTTACATATGTGAAAGAAATTAAATAATCTACCATACAACTAGTAAGTGCTAGAGCTAGATGTCGAATTTCAGCATTCTGGCTTCTGAGTTCCTGTTGTCAATGAATTTCTAATCAAAATCACTTCCATTCCAAGTGAGTTTCCATTCTACTGTTCCATGTGAGTACATGAAATCAAGTGATAAGTAGAATTTATGAACCCAGTTCTGGGATGAAACCAGGAAATACATACACTTTTGTAAGGAATAAACAAGGAACCCATGTGGTAGTTTCTAAAAGTAGTGCAATCAAAAGAAAAAGGAGCAGGGCAGAATGGAGAACATTGTGGTATGTTTCCCTGAGCAGGTTGCACATATTCATGGAATGCTGGTCATTTAGGAGAAAGTATGCTTCAGTTAAGAGGTTATTGTGAAGTATTTCCTGTCCCCAGTAAAAGTGATAAACTAACTGGGTTGAACTACATTTATATGCATTTATAACAAGCATGGCTAAGTATGGCTTAGGGGAAATGAGAGACACTTTTCATTTGGAGATATAAGAAATTCTGTTGATATAGAAGAAACACTGTGGTCTTTTTAGCCTACAGGGCAAAGTTCAAAGGGAGAAGGGCCCAGAATAAAAAAGGAAAACAAAGGGGTGTGTGTACATGTGGGTGGGAAGGTATAAAAGGGAAGACATGAAAAAAATGGAAGAAAATATTTGTGTGGCAATTAGTTAGAAGAGAAAAAAGGCAAAAGGAAAGAAAGCTAGATATGAACAACTGCAGCATAAAAAAAGAATAAAGAAACAATGTGCAAGGAAGTAAATTTGTTAGAGTTTCCACAGAGGAAAGAAATGGGAAAATATCAAAAGAAAGGTTACAAAAACAAGCTGGCTAACATCACTTCTGCCCTGTACTGCAATAGTTTCCTAACGGGTGTCATTGATAATCTTTTGTTCCTCTCTAAAGCTTTGTCTATGTGGTAGCCAGTGATCTTTTTCGAAACAAATCTGATAATGGTACTTCCAGTCTCATCTTGTACCATTCTCCTTGCTAGCACCACACTGTCCTCCTTTTAGTTCCCTAAACATGCCATGCTCACTTTATTTTATTGCCTCTGCCTGGAAAGCACCATCTCCCCATCTTTTCTTCTTTTATTCACCCTTCAAACTCTTCTGATTAGATCAAATTCTCATTATTGTAAATAATCCCCTTTGGCTGCATTTAACACTTAATAATCTTACATTTACCAGTGTGATTATTTGCTCACTGATTTTCCCCACTGGACTAAAACTCCATGAAGAAACTATTTACCCCGGTCATCATTGTGCCTTTCAGCACCATAACTACAACATTACAGTTGTTCAATAGTATCTGTTCAATGGGCGAACAAAATGAAACCCGCCAAACTATCACAAGTGAAAGGGGGATATAAGACAATGTTAAATGAATAGAAGAGGAAGAAACAAGTCAAAGAAAAAAAATTTAATACAATCTGTGACCTAATTAAATTCACACAATTTTAGTGTGATATTATACAAACAAAATAAAGTACAAAAGTAGCCTATAAGCCTCCTTTTCCCGGATAAAGCCAGAAAAGGAATTGGTTGGTAAGAGCATATACTTAGTGGTTATAAGAATGTAAAACAGCCCTGGCTGGTGTGGCTCAGTGGATTGAGTGCTGGCCTGCAAACCAAAGAGTCACCAGTTTGATTCCCAGTCAGCGCACATGACTTGGTTGCAGGCCAGGTCCCGGTTGGGGGTGTGCAAGAGGCAGAGGCAACCACACACTGATGTTTCTCTCTCTCCCTCCCTCCCACCCTTCACCTTGCTCTAAAAGTAACTAATTAAAATTAAAAAACAAACAAACAAAAAAAAACAACCATGTACTTCCAGCCAACATGGAGGCGTAGACAGACAAACCATGCCTCCTCACACAACCAGAATAAGGACAACAACAATCTAGAAACAAAAACAACAGTACCAGTCAGAAAATTGAACTGTATGGAAGTCCAACAACCAAGGAGTTAAAAGAGACACATTCATCCAGACTGGTAGGAGGGGCAGATTCAGGCGGCCCGGCTGAGAGGGGTCCCGGCAAAGCAGTGGTTGGTGGACTCGGGCGACCAAGGTGGCAGCGGGCAGACCAAGTGAGGTAGGGCAGCAGATTGTGGAGGGGCATGGCCCACAAGATGGCTGGCAGACTGGGTGTTCCCACATTCTCACGATGATAAACCAGGCAAAACTGGGGAACAAGACAGACGAAGCAACCCAGGGTCCCAAGGCAGGGAAATAAAGCCTCAAAACACCAATTAAAAACACCTGTGGGGTTGAGGCGCGAGGTGAAACTCACAGCCTTATAGGAGAGTTCACTGGAGAGACCCACAGGGTCCTAGAATGTTCACAAGCCAACCCAAGTGGGAATCAGCACCAGAAGGGCCCAATTTGCTTGGGGGAAGCAGGAGAAATGATTGAAATCCAGCAGAGAGCACAGCAAGTGCCATTGTTCCCTCTCGGACCCCTGCCCCACATACAGTGTCACAACCCAGCAACTGGGTTGCCCCACCCAAGCGAACACCTAAGGCCCCACCCCTCACTACAAAACAGGTGCACCCAGACAAAAAAAAAAGGCCCAAATGAAAGAACAGATCAAAGCTCCAGAAAGAATACAACTAAGCAACGAAGAGATAGCCAACCTATTAGATGCACAATTCAAAACACTGGTAATCAGGATGCTCACAGAATTGGTTGAATTTGTTTGCAAATTATATTAAAAAGGAAGGCTATCCTAAGGGAAATAAAGGAAAATGTACAGGGAACCAACAGTGATGGGAAGGAAACTGGGACTCAAATCAATGGAGTGGACCAGAAGGAAGAAACAAACATCCAATCAGAAAAGACTGAAGAAACAAGAATTCAGAAAAATGAGGAAGGCTTAGGAACCTCCAGGACATCTTTAAACGTTCCAACATACGAATCATAGGGGTTCCAGAAGGAGAAGAGGAAGAGCAACAAGTGGAAAAGTTATTTGAACAAATAATAAAGGAGAACTTCCCCAATCTGGCAAAGGAAATAGACTTCCAGGAAGTCCAGGAAGCTCAGAGAGTCCCAGGGAAGTTGGACCCAAGGAGGAACACACCAAGGCCTATCATAATTACATTAGCCAAGACTAGAGATAAGGAGAGAATCTCAAAAACCAGCAAGAGATAAGGAGACAGTTACCTATAAAGGAGTGCCCATCAGATTATCAGCTGATTTCTCAAAAGAGACCTTGCGGGCAAGAAGGGGCTGGAAAGTATTCCAAATCATGAAAGGCAAGGACCTACATCCAAGATTGCTCTATCCGGCAAAGCTTTCATTTAGAATGGAAGGGAAGATAAAGTGATTCTCAGATAAGGTCAGGTTAAAGGAGTTCATCATCACCAAGCCCTTATTATATGAAATGTTACAGGGACTTATCTAAGAAAAAGAAGATTAAAAAAACATGTACAGTAAAAAGACAGCAAACTCACAGATATTAACCACACCTAAAATAAAAACAAAAACAAACTAAGCAAACAAGTAGAACAGGAACAAAAACACAGAAATGGAGATCACATGGAGGGTTAGCAACAGGGAAGTGGGAAGAGGAGAGACGGGAAAAAGGTACAGAGAATAAGTAGCATAGATGGTAGATAGAAAATAGACAGGGGGAGGGTAAGAATAATATGGGAAATGTAGAAGTTAAAGAACTTATAAGTGTGACCCATAAACATGAACTAAAGGGGGAGAATGTGGGTGGGAGCAGGTGTGCAGGGTGGAGGGGAGTGAAGGGGGGAAATGGGACAACTGTAATAGCATAATCAATAAAATATATATATTTTTTAAAAAGCATGTAAAACATAATTTAAAACAAAGGCACCTCAAACTCAATCTGACCAAAGCAGAACTATTTAACTCACTTCTTATTGCTCTACTGCCTACTCCATCTCAGAAAATGAAATTATCATCCAACATCTCAAATAAAGACCCTGGGAGTCACCTTTGATTCCTTTACTCTGATCCTTAATTTTTCAATTCATTACAATCCTATTAGCTCTACATCCAAATATATCTTGAATCTATCCACTCCTCTTCCCCAATCTCCAATGCTACTCCTATCCTAACACTGTATTTTTAACTACTATAATATTCTAACTCATGTTCCCACTTTTACTCTTGCTCTTCTCTAGTTCATTCCATACTGAGCAGTGATTTTTTTAAAGATAAATTAAAGTGATTAAAGATACCCCTTTGCCCCAAACTCTTCAGTGACTTCCCACTTCTCAAAATGAAATAAAAATTCATGACCTTGTATGATAAATCTTCTGTTTCTCTTTCATATCACCCTCTCCTTTGCTTGCTATATTTCACCCATAATGACCTTTTTAACAAATGGAATCATATATTATCATCTCAGAACTTTACATGCATCATCCTCTCTGAAGTGTCCCATAGTGAAGGTGTTATCTTAACTCAGGTGTCACCTCCTCAGGAGGCCTTTCCTGACTTTAAACCCATGTAAAATGGCTTTCTCATTCTTTCACTGTTCTATATGTATATTTCTTCCACAGCTTTAATCATATGACTGCCATCTTTTTTATTTAATTAACAAATATGTTCCATATGCAAGAAATATGATGGTGTAAAAACAAAGTTCACTGCCTTCATGCAGCTTATTTTTTGTAGGACTGAAAAATATGAAAATACAAATTCATCATGTGATAAATGGTACATGAAAAATAAAACAGTAAAAGAGAATACCATGTGTTTGTATGTGTATGTGGCCATGTGACACTTTAAGAAGGTTGTCAGGTCTGAGCAGACCTGAATAAAGGGGGAAACTATATGAAAACTTTGGGTGAGATTATTCTAAATGGACTGATTTTTAGCTATTTATTAAGAGTCCTTCCCACTAAAATAAATACAAGTTCTATGAAGGCAGGGGCCTTAACTATCTTATGCACTGCTGTAGTCACCTTGGTACAGTGTCTAAGTAGGCTGCTATAAATACTTCATGTGTGACTAAAAACCTGTATCAGTTTTTCAAGAAGTCTACTGGAGCTTAATGAAAGCATACTATGCAGATATTTGGCCTATGAAGAAATATTTTGAACATGTTTAAACATGGTAATACAAAATGTATGGCAAGTTACAATGGAGCATTTTCTCATTACATGTAAAGAACCAAAGAATTAAACATAAAAATATAAAATTAGTAATTATTGCATTTATTTTTTAAAATTCAGTAAAATATGTGAAAATCATTTTCTCATAAATGAAATCCTTGCAATCCCTTATGCTCATATTCTAAACTGTTGGAACCACCCTACCTAGTTTCAGAAGCTGTAACCCCCCATGGCTAAGGCTGAGTAAAGAGACCTTGGAACCATATGCCACTGAGGAGACAAAGCTTATCTCCCTGGCAGTGGCACCCCCTCTTCCCCCTTTTACTTCACTCTGCTTGGCCCCAGGCGGATGACTGGTTAGCCAATGA